>JAUMJK010002547.1:0-15417 GCA_033558105.1 Coccyzus lansbergi
CCCAACCTGGGACCCCCACAAATCCATCTCCCTCTGCCTTCGGGCATCCCCCTCAGATCCAGGGATGGGGATACTGGTGGTACTGGGGGGGCACTGGGGGCACTGGGGGCATGCTGGGAATACTGGGGGCACTGGAGGACACCGGGGGGGGGGAACACTGTTGGCACTGGGGATACTGGTGATACTGGGCGGGGGGACACACTGTTGGCACTGGGGGGGCCACCATGGGGTCACTGGTGGCACTGGGGGGATGCTGGGGATACTGGTAGCACCGGAAGGACACCGGGGGGGACACTGGTGATACTGGGCAGGGGGGGAACTGGTGGCACTGGGGATACTGGTGATACTAGGGGGGCCACCATGGGGTCACTGGTAGCACTGGGGACATGCTGGGGATACTGGTGATACTGGGTGGGGGGCAATAGTGATACTGGGGGGGCACTGGTGGTACTGGAGTGGGCCATCAGGATGGGACACTGGTGACACTGGGGGATGCTGGGGATACTGATGGTGGGTACTGGTGGGCACTGGTGGCACTGGGAGGACACTGCTGGCACTGGGGAGGCCACCGTGGGGTCACTGGTGGCACTGGGGGGGAGGGGGGGACACTGCTGGCACTTGGGGGTGCTACTGGGGGATGCTGGGGATACTGGTGATACTGGGAGGGGCATTGGTGGCACTAGGAGGACACTGGTGGTACCGGGGGGGCACTGGTGGTACTGGTGGGGGTTACCAGGATGGGACACTGGTGACACTGGGGGATGCTGGGGATGCCGGTGGCACTGAGGGGGGGTCACTAGTGATACTAGGGTGGTCACTGGTGGCACTGGGAGGACACTGGTGGTACCGGGGCAGGCACTGGTGGTACTGGGGGGGGCCACCAGGATGGGACACTGGTGACACTGGGGGATGCTGGGGATACGAGTGGCATTAGGGAGGGTCACTGGTGATACTAGGGGGGTCACTGGTGGCACTGGTGGTACTGGGGGGGGCAGGATTGGTGGCACTGGTGGCACTGGGAGGACACTGGTGGTACTGGGGGGCACTAGGGCTGTCACTGATGTTACTGGGAGCAGGGCAGTGGTGGTATTGGGGGGGACACTGGTGGCACTGGGAGGACACTGGTGGTACTGGGGTAGGGGGGGAATTAGTGTCACTAGTGGTACCGGGGGGGGCACTGGTGGCACTGGGGGAGCCACCAGGGGTGTCACTGGTGATGCTGGGGATACTGGTGGCACTGGGGGGGGACTGGTGGCACTGGTGGTACTGGGCGGGGGGCACTGGTGGCACTGGGAGGATCACTGGTGGCACTGGGAGGACACCGGTCGTACTGGGAGGGGGACTGGTGGCACTGAGAGGACACTGGTGGTATGGGGGGGGGACTGGTGGCACTGGGGGGGGTCACTGGTGGCACTGGGGGGACACTGGTGGCACTGGTGGGGTCACCCTGTCCTCACTGTCCTTGAGCAGCTCCCGGATGCTGCCCCCCCCCCCCCACCCCGCTCCCCCCCCCCTCGGTGACTCAGCCCTTGGGGTGGGGAGGGGGGGGAACGGACACAGGGACACTCGGGGGGACAGACGGACACTTCCCCCCCCCATCCCCACTGCCCCCACGTTGCCCCCAATCCGAGGGGGGGGGGGAGGCGCATAAAGAGCATCCCCCCTCATCTCCATGGCAACCACACTCCCCATAGCAACCACCCCATCCCTATGAGGGGGGGGGGGGGGGGGGCAAAATAATCACACACCCCTCATGCACAAATAGCAACACACCCCCCCCCGCAAAAATAGCCCCCCCAGGGGGTAAATATCCCCATCCTCATGCAAAATTAGCCCCTCCCAAGGGGGTAAATAGGCCCCCCCAGGGGTAAATACCGCCCCCCTCAAACTGCCCCCCCCTCCTCAAACTGCCCCCCCCTCAAACCGCCCCCCCCCTCAAACCACCCTCCTCCCCAAACACAGAGCAGGGGGTTCCCCCCACCCCAGGCCCCAGTTTAGAGGGTCCCAATGTGACTTTTAAGGGAGGGGGGGGTGTAAGTTTGGGGGGGTGTCCCCCCCCTCTCCATGTATTCCCCCCCCCCCCTTACCTGGTCCCACCAACCCACCAGCCAGGGCTGAGCGCAGGTCTCGCAGAAGAAGTCCACCAGGGGCATTTTTTCGTGGGGGGGGGGTGTGTTTAATTTGGGGCCCCCCCTCTTCCCTGTTACCCCTTTTGAGGTGGGGGGGTTAAAGCCTAGGTGGGGGTCAGCTCTCCCCCTTTATTCCCCATATCTGGGAGTTGGGGGGGTCCTGGGTATCATAGGACCCTGGGGGGGGGAAATAGGAGAGAGGGCCCCCCCCCCAGTAATAATCCTGGCTGGGGGGGGGTCCCTCACATCGCCCCCCACCCCCCAATCCCTCCTTGGGGCGAAACCCCCACTCAGGGAGGATTGGGGGGACCCCCCCCTCCCTTTTTAATTTGGGGGTGCTGGGGGGGTCAGGGGGAGCTCATGGGGGGGGTAAGAGGGTGGGGGGGGCAAGGATGAGGGGGTTAAGGTTGTGGGGGCAAAGGGGGAGTAATGGATGAGGGGTAAGGGGGGGGCAAAGGATGGGGGGGGTAATAGATGGGGGCAAAAGGGGGGGCAAAGGATGGGGGGGTAATAGATGGGGGCAAAAGGGGGGGCAAAGGATGGGGGGGGCAATAGATGGGGGGCTAGAAGTGGGGGGTCAAATCTGAGGGTGGCCAAGGGGGGGGGGGTGGTCAAATCTGGGGGTTGGGGGGCTAGAAGGGGGTAGTTAAATCTTGGGGGGGGGGGGGGTTCTGGGTCCCTCCTGGGGGGGCTCGTTCGGGGCTGCGGAGGCAGTGGAGGAGGAGGTGGGGGGGGGCGAGGGGATGGGGGGAGCAAGGGGGGAGTGCGCATGCGCGAGGCTGAGCCCCGCCCCCAGTCACACCAGTAACAACAGTAAGCGAAGGGCAGCCCCCCAGTGGCACCAGTAACCCCTGGACATCCCCCCAGTGCCACCAGTAACCCCAGGGTTACCCCCCAGTGACACCAGTAATCCCAGGGACATCCCCCAGTGGCACCAGTAACATCCCCAGTGACACCAGTAACACCTCCAGTGCCACCAGTAACCCTGAGGACGCCTCCCAGTGGCACCAGTAACCCTCCCAGTGGCACCAGTAACCCTCCCAGTGGCACCAGTAACCCCAAGGACACCCCCTAGTGGCACCAGTAACCCTCCCAGTGGCACCAGTAACCCTCCCAGTGCCACCAGTAACCCCAGGGTTACCCCCCAGTGACACCAGTAATCCCAGGGACATCCCCCAGTGGCACCAGTAACATCCCCAGTGACACCAGTAACACCTCCAGTGCCACCAGTAACCCTGAGGACGCCCCCCAGTGGCACCAGTAACCCTCCCAGTGGCACCAGTAACCCCAAGGACACCCCCTAGTGGCACCAGTAACCCTCCCAGTGGCACCAGTAACCCTCCCAGTGCCACCAGTAACCCCAGGGTTACCCCCCAGTGACACCAGTAATCCCAGGGACATCCCCCAGTGGCACCAGTAACATCCTCAGTGACACCAGTAACACCTCCAGTGCCACCAGTAACCCCGAGGACGCCCCCTAGTGGCACCAGTAACCCTCCCAGTGACACCAGTAACCCCAAGGACACCCCCTAGTGGCACCAGTAACACCCCCAGTGGCACTAGTAACACCCCCAGTGCCACCAGTAATCCCAGGGATACCCCCTAGTGACACCAGTAACACCTCCAGTGCCACCAGTAACCCCGAGGACGCCCCCCAGTGGCACCAGTAACCCTCCCAGTGGCACCAGTAACCCCAAGGACACCCCCTAGTGGCACCAGTAGCACCCCCAGTGGCACTAGTAACACCCCCAGTGCCACCAGTAATCCCAGGGATACCCCCCAGTGACACCAGTAACACCCCCAGTGCTACCAGTAACCCCGAGGACGCCCCCCAGTGGCACCAGTAACCCCAAGGACACCCCCTAGTGGCACCAGTAGCACCCCCAGTGGCACTAGTAACACCCCCAGTGCCACCAGTAATCCCAGGGATACCCCCCAGTGACACCAGTAACACCTCCAGTGCCACCAGTAACCCTGAGGACGCCCCCCAGTGGCACCAGTAACCCTCCCAGTGACACCAGTAACCCCAAGGACACCCCCTAGTGGCACCAGTAGCACCCCCAGTGGCACTAGTAACACCCCCAGTGCCACCAGTAATCCCAGGGATACCCCCCAGTGACACCAGTAACACCCCCAGTGCTACCAGTAACCCCGAGGACGCCCCCCAGTGGCACCAGTAACCCTCCCAGTGACACCAGTAACCCCAAGGACACCCCCTAGTGGCACCAGTAACACCCCCAGTGGCACTAGTAACGCCCCCAGTGCCACCAGTAATCCCAGGGATACCCCCCAGTGACACCAGTAACACCTCCAGTGCCACCAGTAACCCCGAGGACGCCCCCTAGTGGCACCAGTAACCCTCCCAGTGACACCAGTAACCCCAAGGACACCCCCTAGTGGCACCAGTAACACCCCCAGTGGCACTAGTAACACCCCCAGTGCCACCAGTAATCCCAGGGATACCCCCCAGTGACACCAGTAACACCCCCAGTAACAGCAGTAACACCCATAGTGCCACCAGTAACCCCGGGGACACTCCCCAGTCACACCAGTAACACCCCCAGTGCTACCAGTAACCCCGGGGACACACCCCCAGTGGCACCAGTAACACCCCCCAGTGCTACCAGTAACCCCGGGGACACCCCCCAGTGACACCAGTAACACCCCCAGTGCCACGATTAACGGCGGGACACCCCCCCAGTGCCACCAGTAACCTCCCCAGTGCCACCAGTAACCCCGGGGACACCCCTCAGTGGCATCAGTAACACCCCCAGTGCCACCAGTAATCCCAGAGACACCCCCTAGTGGCACCAGTAACACCCCCAGTGACACCAGTAACATCCCCAGTGGTACCAGTAACCCCTGGGACACCCCCCCCAGTGCCACCAGTGACACCCCCAGTACCACCAGTAACCCCGGGGACATCCCCCAGTGGCACCAGTAACCTCCCCAGTGCCATCAGTGCCACCAGTACAACCAGTACCTGCAACACCACCAGTGCCACCAGTATAACCAGTAGCACCAGTGCCTGTGCAACCTCGGTGCTACCAGTACAACCAGTGCCACCAGTGCCAGTGCAACTCCAGTGCCACCAGCGCCTACCTCTTCCCAGCACCACTGCGGACACCAGTGTCACCAGTACAACCAGTGCCACCAGTATAACCAGCACAGCAAGTGCCACCAGTGCTGACCCCTTCCCAGCACCACTAGGGAATCCAGTGCCACCAGTACAACCACCAGCAGCAAAGCTACTGCCACCAGCACCACCAGTGCCACCACTACCAGCACCACCAGTGCCACCAGTACAACCAGTACCTGCAACGCTAAGGCCACCAGTATCACCAGTGCAACCCCAGCGCCACCAGTGCCACCAGTATAACAAGTGGCACCAGTGCCAGGGCAACCCCAGTGCCACCAGTGCCTCCAGTACTACCAGTGCCACCAGTACTGACCCCTTCCCAGCACCACTAGGGGCACCAGTGCCACCAGTATAACCACTACCTGCATTACCAATGCCTCCAGTACAACCAGTGCCACCAGCACCAGTGCCACCAGCACCAGCGACACTAGTGCCACCAGTACCACCAGTACAACCAGTGCCACCAGCACCACCAGTCTCTGCAACGCTAGAGCCACCAGTACAACCAGTGCCACCAGTACCTGCACTCCCAGTGCCACCAGTACAACCAGTATCGACACAACTCCAGACCCCACAGCCCTCCCAGTGCAACCACTTCCCATCCTGGTGGCCCCATCCCCCTCCTAGTGGCCCCCTCCCCATCTTAGTGGCCCAATCCCCACCCTAGTGGCCCAATCCCCATCTTAGTGGCCCCGTCCCCCTCCTAGTGGCCCCATTCTCCATCCTAGTGGTCCCATCCCCATCCTAGTGGCCCCATCCCCATCCTAGTGGCCCCTTCCCTATCCTAGCAGCCCCTTCCCCCTCCTAGTGGCCCCATCCCCATCTAGGTGGCCCCATCGTCATCTTACTGGCCTCATCCCCCTTGTAGTGGCCCCATCTCCATCTTAGCGACCCCTTCCCCATCTTAGTGGCCTCATCCCCATCCTGGTGGCCCCTTCCCCACATTGGTGGCCATATCCCCGTCTTGGTAGCCATATCCCCATCTTGGTAGCCATATCCCCATCTTGGTAGCCCCCCCCCCGGGGCTCCCGGTGGCCGCGGACCTTGCAGGAGGCCATCTCGCTGACCGCTCGGTGGGTCTGGAGGCTCTCGAGCTGCTCCAGGCACCAATCCAGCTCCTCCAGCGCCTCCCGAGCCACTCGCTGCGACGTCTCCTCTTGGGGGGGGGGGGCACCCCAAAATCGGGGGGTGGGGACCCCAAAAATGGGGTGTAGGAACCCCCCAGAATGGGGGTGTGGGGACCCCCAGAATGGGGGTGCAGGGGCCCCCCCCAGGGATAATGACCCCCCCAGGGCATGGGGACCCCCCCCCAAGATATGGGGAGTCCCCAAAAATGGGGTTTGGAGACACCCCCCCCCCAGATATGAGGAGTCCCCAGAAATGGGGTTTGGAGACACCTCCCTCAGGCATGGGGAATCCCCAAAAAATGGGGTGTGGGGAACCCCCCCCCCCCACCCCAGGAACAAGGACTCTCCGCTACGGATGGAGACCCCTAGATATTGGGGGGGGGAGAGCGTGGAGACCCCCCACCCAGGACATGGTGAGGCCTTAAAAATGGGGCGTGGGGACCCCCAGAATGGGGTTTGGGACCCCCCCCAGGGCATGGGGATGTCCCCTGGACATGGGGAATCCCCAAAAGTGGGGTGTGGGGACCCCCAGAATGGGGAGTGGGGATACCCCTTAGCCCCCCCCCCACCAGGCATAGGGACCCCCAAGATGGGGACATGGAGACCCTCCCGGGGATGTGACCCCCCCCCCCCCCACCTACAACCAGGCACGAGGACCACCCCCCAGGGCCTTGGGGAGCACCCCCAAAGATGGGGAGGGGTGGGAGGTGGGGGGGGGGGCTGAGGGGGACCCCAAAGTTTAGGATTATGAGGGGTGATCAGGACACACCCCCACCCAAAAAAAAAATAGGCCTGGGGGCTTCCCCTCCCTGTGCCTCAGTTTCCCCAGTAGCCCCCTCCCTTGGCTGAAATGCCCCTCCCAACACCCCCCCAATCCTCTGACTCCCCCAAAGTGGGGGTCTGACCCCCATTAACCCCTTCATCCCCACCCCCCCCCCTTACCTGAGAGTGCGGCTTTGCAGGTTGGGGGGGGCTGGGAGCTGCTGGGGGAGCACCTGAGGGGAGGGGGGGGTAAAAGTTGGGGGGTGAGGGGGGGTCAAGGGTGTCCGAGCCCCCCCGGGGAAAGGGGGGGGGGGGGGCGACGGGGGTGTCAAGGTCAAAGGTCAAGGTGACCCACCTGGTCGTTGGGGGCACATTGGTGAGGATGGAGATATTGCTGTGGACACTGCGCAGGCTGGCCAGGACCTGGGGGGGGGGGACAGACACACATGGGGGGGTCAGGGGGTCACAGGGACACATGGGGGGTCACAGGGATATGGGGGGGGGATGTGGTGGGGAAAGGGACACATGGGGGGACATGGGGGGGATACAGGGACACATGGAGGGGGACATGGGGTGGGGAAGGGACACATGGGGGGACATGGGGGGACAGGGACACATGGGGGGGGTCACAGGGACGCATGGGGGTTCACAGAGTAGGGGAAAGGGACACATGGGGGGAACAGGGACACATGGGGGGAAAGGGACACATGGGGGGATCACAGGGACATGGGGGACAGGGACACATGGAGGGTTCAGGGGACGTGGGGGGACAGGGAGACATGGGGAGGTCACAGGGATACTTGGAGGGGACATGGGGGGGGAAGGGACACATGGGGGGACATGGGGGGGAAGGGACACATGGGGGGACATGGGACACATCGGGGGACATGGGGTGGGGAAGGGACACATGGCGGAACATGGTGGGGACAGGGAGACATGGGGGGGACACGGACACATGGGGGGGACACATGAGGGGACACATGGGGTGGGGAAGGGACACACAGGGGGACATGGGGGGACAGGGGACATGGGGGGACACAGGGACTCATGGGGGGATCACAGGGACATGATGGGGACAGGTACACATGGGAGGGTCACAGGGACATGGGGGGGTCACAGGGGGACACGGGTCACAGGGACATGGGGGGCACAGGGACACATGGGGGGTGACAGGGAGATGTGGGGACAGGGAGATGTGGGGACAGGGACACATGGGAGGGTCACAGGGACACATGGGGGGGACACGGGAGGGGAAAAGGGACACATGGGAGGGGAAAAGGGACACACTGGGGGGTCACAAGGACATATGGGGGGACAGGGAGACGGGGGGCACAGGGATATGGGGGTGTCACAGGGACACATGGGGGGATCACAGGGACACATGGGGGGGTCACAGGGACACATGGGGGGGGACACGGGGGGACAGGGACACATGGGAGGCTCACAGGGACACATGTGGGGGACAGGGACACATGGGGGGTCACCGGGATGCATGGGGGGATCACAGGGGAGGGGAAAGGGACACATGGGGGGGACAGGGAATCATGGGGGTGTCACAGGGACATGGGGGACAGGGACACATGGTGGGGTCACAGGGACACTGGGTGGGGACATAGGGGGAAAGGGACAAAAGGGGGGGCGTGGGGGGGACAAGGACACATGGAGGGGCACAGGGACAGATGGGGGGGGCACAGGGAGGGGAGAAGAGACACATGGGGGAGTCACAGGGACACATGGGGGGTCACAGGGACACATGGGGGGGTCACAGGGTGGGACAGGGACACATGGGAGGGTCACAGGGACATGGGGGATCACAGGGGTACATGGGGTGTCACAGGGGACACATGGGGGACACAGGAGGGGAAAAGGGACACACGGGAAGGTCACAGGGACACATGGGGGGGTCACAAGGACACATGGGGGTGAACAGGGACACATGATGGGTTCACAGGAACACACAGGGGGTCACAGGGACATGGGGGGGACAGGGACACAAGGGGGGACAGAAACACATGGGGGGGGGGGTCACAGGGACATGGGGGTCACAGGGACCCATGGGGGGGGCGGGGAGACACACAATAGGGGTCACCCCCCCGTTACCTGAGCAAAGGGGGTGACAATCAGGTCCTCACCGTGGCTGGAAGAGAAATGGGGGGTGGGGGTCAGTTTGGGGGGGCTGTTGGGAGGGGTCCTGGAGGGATTGGGGGGACCCCTGGGGGATACTGGGGGTGGAGGCTGAGGTTTGAGGGGGTCTGAGGCGGGGGGGGTGGTCTGAGGGGATTTGGGGGTGACTGGGGGTTCTGGGGGGGTTATGGGGTGACTGAGGGGGTTTGGGGGTCCCCGGGGGGGGGGGGTGACTCACATGTCACTGGTGATGGAGGAGGTGCAGGAGTAGCTGTTGGGGGTCCCTGGGGTTTAGGGGCGTCTGGGGGTGCCTGGAGGGGTCTGAGGGAGTCTGGGGGTGACTGGGGGGTCTGAGGGGGTTTGGGGGGGTCTGAGGGGGTTATGGGGTGACTGAGGAGGTTTGGGGGTCCCCGGGGGGGGGGGTGACTTACGTGTCATTGGTGATGGAGGAGGTGTGGGAGATGCTGTTCGTGGGGGTCTCGAAGTCGGAGTCGGAGCGGTAGAGGAAGGACTCGCGTCGGGGGGCAGGGGGGACCCCAGAAACCAGCAGCAGCGTGGGGGGTGGGTGAGAAGGGGCCGAGTCCGAACTCGGGGGGGAAAATGGGGGGGAATGAGGGGGGAACGGGGGGAGGAATGGGGGGAATAAGGAGGGAGGGAGGGAGAGAAGGGGGAAATCATAGAATCACCACATTGGAGGAGACCAAATGGATCCATCCCTGGGATGGAGATGGGGATGGGGATGGAGGAGATGGGGATATAAGGATGGAGATATGGGGATGGAGGAGATGGGGATGGAGGAGATAGGGATGGAGGAGATAGGGATGGGGATGGAGATGGAGTTGGAATTGGGGATGGGGGAGATGGGGATAGAGGGGATGGGGATATGGGGATATGGGGATGGAGGAGATGGGAATGGAGATGGAGATGGGGGAGATGGGGATGGAGGAGATGGAGGGGATGGAGGAAATGGGGATATGGGGATATGGGGATGGAGGAGATGGGGATGGGGATGGAGACGGAGATGGAGACGGAGATGGAGTTGGAGGAGATGGGGATGGAGGGGATGGGGATATAGGGATATGGGGATGGAGGAGATGGGGAGATGGGGATGGGGAGATGGGGATGGGGATGGAGATGGAGATGGAGATGGGGACGATGGAGGAGATGGAGACGTGGACGGAGGAGATGGAGATGGGGATGAGGATGGAGACGGAGATGGAGACAGGGATGGGGATGGCGATGGGGATGGGAACGGAGGTGGAGGTGGAGGTGGAGGTGGGGATGGGGTGATGGAGATGGAGGAGATGGAGATGTGGAAGGAGGAGATGGAGTTGGGGATGGGGAAGGGAATGGGGATGGAGACGGAGATGGGGACGGGGATAGAGATGGAGATGGGGACGGATACGGAGATGGAGATGGAGACGGAGATGGAGACAGAGGAGATGGAGATGGCATCTCATCCCACTCCATGCCACCCTGTGCCACTGCTCCCTTCCAGGTTTGCCTTCATTTGGCTTAATTACACTAATTAGTGCAGGGAGGTTATAACCCACGAAGGAAGGGTTGTAGTTGGCTTCTCTTGGTTGACCCGCAGCAGCACCGGGGATGCCGGGAGAAGGAGGAGTGAGTTGCCACATTCACCCCAACAGCCTCTGGGAAGGGAACGCCGAATGGTGCCCACATGCTGAGCTTCCCACGCGTTAATTAATGCCTCTAACGAAGCCGGAGACGTCGTGGGCGCCCTCGGCTCTACCGGAAGAACACAGTGCCCACGGCCCAGTGCCAGCACAGCACAACCAGACACTGTTACTGGGATGAGGAGGGGGGGTTCTACCTCTGGTACTGGGACCTGGAGGGGGGTGGGGGGGGGGGCAGTGAGAAGTGGGGTTCCCCAGGGCTCAGTGCTGGGTCCAGCCCTGTTCGATGTCTTCATCAATGACCTGGATGAAGGCATCGAGTGCTCCCTGAGCAAGTTTGCAGGTGACACTGAGCTGGATGGAAGTGTGGATCTGCTGGAGGGTCAGGAGGCTCTGCAAAGGGACCTGAACAGGCTGGATCCATGGGCTGAGACCAATGGGATGAGGTTTAACACGGCCAAATGCCGAGTCCTGCACTTGGGGCACAACAACCCTGAGCAGAGCTCCAGACTGGGAGAAGTCTGGCTGGAAAACTGCCAGGAGGAGAGGGACCTGGGGGGGTTGGTTGACAGTGACTGACCATGAGCCAGCAGTGTGCCCAGGGGGCCAAGAAGGCCAATGGCATCTTGGCTTGGATCAGAAATGGTGTGACCAGCAGGGCCAGGGAGGTGATTCTCCCTCTGGACTCAGCACTGGGGAGGCTGCTCCTTGAATCCTGTGTTGAGTTGTGGGCCCCTCAGCACAAGAAGGATGTTGAGGCTCTGGAGTGAGTCCAGAGAAGAGCAACGAGGCTGGTGAAGGGGCTGGAGAACAGGCCCTATGAGGAGCGGCTGAGAGAGCTGGGGGGGTTTATCCTGGAGAAGAGGAGGCTGAGAGGAGACCTCATTACTCTCTACAACTCCCTGAGAGGAGGTTGTGGAGAGGAGGGAGCTGGGCTCTTCTCCCAAGGGACAGGGGACAGGACAAGAGGGAATGACCTCAAGCTCCACCAGGGGAGATTTAGGCTGGAGATTAGGAGGAAGTTTTTCACACAGAGGGTCATTGGGCATTGGAATAGGCTGCCCAGGGAGGTGGTTGATTCCCCTTCCCTGGAGGTGTTTAAGAGACGGGTGGACGAGGTGCTGAGGGTCATGGGTCAGTGTTTGATAGGAATGGTTGGACTCCATGATCCGATGGGTCTCTTCCAACCTGGTTGTTCTATGATTCGTAGAATCGCCTCGTGGAGTCCAACCATTCCCATCAGCCACGAAACCATACGATTCTGCCTCCGGTACCGGGATGGGTGGTTGGTTCAAGGCCCTTTACCGGGATGTGTTGGGATGTCTCTTACCAGTTGCCGGTTCCGTGGGTCCCGTGGAGCGAGGAGGGCCAGGACATGCGTGTTTTCCGCAGCAGCCCAGGCCGGTTGCCGGTGTCCAGGGCGTCCGCCCGTTGGATGGGCCTGGGGGGCCGCTCGGTGTCCGAGAAGCCCCGGGGGGGTCGGATGCGGATGGGGGTGCGGGGCTGGCGCCACAGGTGCGGGGGGGGAGCCTCCCGGGGCACCGACAGCCTCTGCCTCCAGCCCAAAACCGGCTCCATCGCCCGCACCGGCAGCACCGGCGACGGGATCGAGCCCCAACAGCTCCCGGGGCAGCTCCCGGTGCTCGAACAGCTCCCGGTGCTCCTACCGGTGCCGGTACCGGTGCCCAAACAGCTCCCGGTGCTGGTATTGGTGCTCAAAGGGCTCCCGGTGCAGCTCCCGGTGCTCAAAGGGCTCCCGGTGCAGCTCCCGGTGCAGCTCTCGGTGCTCAAAGGGCTCCCGGTGCTGGTATCAGTGCTCAAAGGGCTCCCGGTGCTGGTATCGGTGCTCAAAGGGCTCCCGGTGCTCCTACCGGTGCCGGTACCGGTGCCCAAACAGCTCCCGGTGCTGGTATTGGTGCTCAAAGGGCTCCCGGTGCAGCTCCCGGTGCAGCTCCCGGTGCTCAAAGGGCTCCCGGTGCAGCTCCCGGTGCAGCTCCCAGTGCTCGAACAGCTCCCGGTGCAGCTCCCGGTGCTCAAAGGGCTCCCGGTGCAGCTCCCGGTGCAGCTCCCGGTGCTCAAAGGGCTCCCGGTGCTGGTATCGGTGCTCAAAGGGCTCCCGGTGCAACTCCCGGTGCTCAAAGGGCTCCCGGTGCTCCTCCCGGTGCCGGTACCGCTGCCCAAACAGCTCCCGGTGCAGCTCCCGGTGCTACTGCAGCTCTCAGTGCGGCTCCCGGTGCCCAAACAGCTCCCGGTGCTGGTATCGGTGCTCAAAGGGCTCCCGGTGCAGCTCCCGGTGCCGGTACTGGTGCAGCTCCCGGCGTCTGAGCAGCTCCCGTTGCTGCTCCCGGTGTCTGAGCTGCTCCCGGTGCAGCTCCCGGTGCCGCTTGCGGTTCCCGGAGCTACTCCCGGTGCAGCTCCCGGTGTCTGAGCTGCTCCCGGTGCCTCTTCCCGGTGTCTGAGCAGCTCCCGGTGCTTCCCCCAGTGGCTGAGCTGCTCCCGATGAAGCTCCCGGTGCAGCTCCCGGTGTCTGAGCTGCTCCCAGAGCCGCTCCTGGTCCTGCTTTCGGTTACCGGAGCTACTCCTGGTGCTGCTCCCGGTGCAGCTCCCGGTGTCTGAGCAGCTCCCGGTGCCACTTTCGGTTGCTGGTGCTGCTCCCGGTGCTGCTCCCGGTGTCTGAGCAGGTTCCCGGTGCTGCCCCCAGTGTCTGAGCTGCTCCCGATGAAGCTCCCGGTGCAGCTCCCGGTGCCCGAGCTCCTCCCGGTGCTGCTCCCGGTGTCTGAGCTGCAACCAGTGCAGCTCCCGGTGCCGCTCCTAAGTACCCGAGGTGCTCCCGGTGCAGCTCCCGGTGCGGATCCCAGTGTCTGAGCAGCTCCCGGTGCTGCTCCTGTTGCCGTTTTCTGTTCCCGGAGCTACTCCCGGTGCAGCTCCCGGTGTCTGAGCAGCTCCCGGTGCCACTTTCGGTTGCTGGTGCTGCTCCCGGAGCTGCTCCCGGTGTCTGAGCAGGTTCCCGGTGCTGCCCCCAGTGTCTGAGCTGCTCCCGATGAAGCTGCCGGTGCAGCTCCCGGTGTCTGAGCAGCTCCCGGTGCCACTTTCGGTTACCGGAGCTACTCCCGGTGCTACTCCCGGTGCCTGAGCAGCTCCTGGTGCTGATCCGGGTGTCTGAGCTGCTCCCGGAGCAGCTCCCGGTGCTGCTCCCGGTGCCTGAGCTGCTCCCAGAGCCGCTCCCGGTGCCGCTTTCTGTTCCCGGAGCTACTCCCGGTGCAGCTCCCGGTGTCTGAGCAGCTCCCGGTGCCACTTTCGGTTGCTAGTGCTGCTCCCGGTGCAGCTCCCGGTGTCTGAGCAGGTTCCCGGTGCTGCCCCCAGTGTCTGAGCTGCTCCCGATGAAGCTCCCGGTGCAGCTCCCGGTGCCCGAGCTCCTCCCGGTGCTGCTCCCGGTGTCTGAGCTGATCCCGGTGCAGCTCCCGGTGACGCTTTCAGTTGCTGGTGCTGCTCCCGGTGCTGCCCCCAATGTCTGAGCTGCTCCCGATGAAGCTACCGATGCAGCTCCCGGTGTCTGAGCTGCTCCCGGTGCTGCTCCCGGTGCCTGAGCTACTCCAAGAGCCGCTCCCGGTGCCGCTTTCGGTTCCCGGAGCTACTCCCGGTGCTGCTCCCGGTGCCTGAGCAGCTCCTGGTGCTGATCCGGGTGTCTGAGCTGCTCCCGGAGCAGCTCCCGGTTCAGCTCCCGGTGTCTGAGCTGCTCCCAGAGCCGCTCCTGGTCCTGCTTTCGGTTACCGGAGCTACTCCTGGTGCTGCTCCCGGTGCAGCTCCCGGTGTCTGAGCAGGTTCCGGTGCTGCCCCCAGTGTCTGAGCTGCTCCCGATGAAGCTCCCGGTGCTGCTCCCGGTGTCTGAGCTGCAACCAGTGCAGCTCCCGGTGCCGCTCCTAATTACCCGAGCTGCTCCCGGTGCTGCTCCCGGTGTCTGAGCAGCTCCCGGTGCTGCTCCTGGTGCCGCTTGCGGTTCCCGGAGCTACTCCCGGTTCAGCTCCCGGTGCCTGAGCTGCTCCCAGAGCCTCTCCTGGTCCTGCTTTCGGTTCCCGGAGCTACTCCCGGTGCAGCTCCCGGTGCTGCTCCCGGTGCCGCCGCCGCCTCCTCTGCGACCAGCTCATCACCTCCCCCACTCCTGACATCCCCCCCCCTCCCCCCTTCCCCTCCCCTCCCCAACAACGTCAGCTCCGCCCCCCAACCCCCCCCCCCCCCCCCCCCACCCCGAGGCGGGGATTCCCCCCCACCTCCTCCGGCCCCTCCCCTGCGGGAATCCCCCCACCCCCCCCCACCTCCTCCCACCGGGGAACCCCCCCAATCCAGAAATCACCCCCCTCCAAACCCCATCCAGGATTCCCCCCCCTAAAACCTTAATCCAGGAATCCCTCCCCCCCCCCACCTTAATCCAGGGATTCCCCCCCCCCTAGAAGGGGATTCTCCCCACCAAGGGATTCCCACCCCCACCCCGACCCCAATCC
>JAUMJK010002549.1:0-18348 GCA_033558105.1 Coccyzus lansbergi
CGAGGCATAGCTGCCCCACCCGGTGGCTAATTTGCTCATGGTCTTTTTCCAATTGTCGTTCCTCCAGCTGAGAATTAAGTGACTCTCTAACGAAGCACAGGAAAGGGTTTAGTTGATTAGGAAAGCGCAGCAATCACAAGATACCGGTTTCATTCCAAATAAAAAGGTTTTAATTCTGAAATGTGGTTTGGGACCTTAAAGGTCACCCAATTCCACCCTCCCCTGCCATGGGCAGGGACACCTCCCACTGGATCAGGTTGTTCAAAGCCTGGTCCAACCTGGCCTCGCGCACCTCCAGACGGGGCAACCACGACTTAAGAGCCACGAAGCTGGTGAAGGGGGTGGAGAACAGGCCCTATGAGGAGCGGCTGAGAGAGCTGGGGGTGTTTATCCTGGAGAAGAGGAGGCTGAGAGGAGACCTCATTGCTCTCTCCAACTCCCTGAGAGGAGGTTGTAGAGAGGAGGGAGCTGGGCTCTTCTCCCAAGGGACAGGGGACAGGACAAGAGGGAATGGCCTCAAGCTCCGCCAGGGGAGATTTAGGCTGGAGATTAGGAGGAAGTTTTTCCCGAAAGGGTCATTGAGCATTGGAATAGGCTGCCCAGGGAGGTGGTTGATTCCCCTTCCCTGGAGGTGTTTAAGGGACAGGTGGATGAGGTCTTGAGGGACTTGGTTTAGTGTTTGATAGGAATGGTTGGACTCGATGATCCGATGGGTCTCTTCCAACTTGGTTGTTCTATGATTCTATGACTTGTCTTCTTCCGCTCTTAATTAGCGCCAAGGCACCCACAGCTCTGAAACCCCCTCCCTGCCGTAAAGCGCTTCTGGTGGCGTCGCAAAATGAAGTCGCCGGCGTCTACGTAGTCAGTATACCGAAGTGCCCGCCCTTCGCGCTCACTGTCGCAAGAGCGTCCGCGCCTGGCGGCCGCCGTCCCGCCGGCGGGCAGCGGTGCGTGATGGCGGCGCTGCCTGAGGAGCCGCCCGAGGTGGCGGCGGTGAAGCCGGACCCCGATGCGGGGACGCCGCCTCAGCCTCCTATCGCTCCCCCGGCCGCCCCCGCCGCTTCCCCGGCGACCGCTGCGGCCGAGGGGGACGCGGTGGGGCCCGGCGGGGACGCGGCGGCGGCCAAGGCCGCGGCGGCGCCCGGGCCGGCCGCCTCCCCCGCGGCGCTGGACCGGCAGACGCTGGTGGCCGTGCTGCAGTTCCTGCGGCGCAGCAACCTCCGCGAGTCCGAGGAGATCCTACGCCGAGAAGCCCGCCTGCTCGGCGACGACCTGGGAAGCGTTGCTCTCAGCCCCGCCGGCCCGCTCGGAGCCCCGGGAGTCGACGGGGACTCGGCCGGCGGAGAGGCGCTGCTCAGCCGCGTCGCGGCCACGGCCCCCGTGGCCATCGCGGGCAGCGCCGCCGCCGTCGCCTCTTCCAGCCCCGGGGCGGCGGCTGTGGCCTCTCTGCCGCCGGTCAAAGGTGAGGGCGCACACTCTCCTGGGTAGAAAACTGGTTGACTGGAGGGCCCAGAGAGTGGTGGGAAATGGTGTTAAGTCCAGCTGGAGGCCAGTGACAAGTGGGGTTGCCCAGGGCTCAGTGCTGGGTCCAGCCCTGTTCAGTGTCTTCATCAACGAGCTGGATGAAGGCATTGAGGGTACCCTTAGCAAGTTTGCAGATGACACAAAGCTGGGTGGAAGTGTTGATCTGCTGGAGGGTAGGGAGGCTCTGCAAAGGGACCTAAACAGGCTGGACCGCTGGTCAGAGTCCAATGGCATGAGGTTTAACACGGCCAAATGGCGGGTCCTGCACTTGGGGCACAACAACCCTATGCAGAGCTACAGACTGGGAGAAGCCTGGCTGGAAAGGCACGGGTAGATGAGGTCCTGAGGGACGTGGGTTAGTGTTTGATAGGAATGGTTTGACTCAATGATCCGATGGGTCCCTTCCAACCTGGTTGTTCTGTGATTCTATGATTCTATGTGCTTCTCTGCGGTGCTAGGGCAGGGGTTGGTGTCTCCCTTGGGGTGCCCCTCGCTGTCGCAGGGTCCTCACGGTGTGTCAGTCCCCGGTACGACTCAGGGAGAGATCAGAGTCTCCTGAGGTTGCCCTCTCATGGAGATTTAGGCTCAACATAAGGAAAAAATTCTCCACAGAAAGGGTTGTTAGGCACTGGAACAGGCTGCCCAGGGAGGGGGTTGATTCACCTTCCCTGGAGGTGTTTAAGGGATGTGTGGATGAGGTGCTGAGGGACATGGGTTAGTGTTTGATAGGAATGGTTGCACTCGATGATCCAGTGGGTCTCTTCCAACCTGGTTTTTCTGTGATTCTGTGATTTCTGGATTGAGTTGCTGGGAATCTCACACATCCTTTAGATAAGGGCAGTGTTAAGTATTTTTATCCAAGGTGTTCTGTGGGGAGGTTTTACAGAATAGGATCGTGAAATTTTTGAAACTATGATGTCTCAAGTCTCTGTGAATGTATAGTATAAAGTCAACTTGTTCCTAGTGTCACATGATATGATAGTTTTTATGTAGAATCATAGAACAACCAGGTTGGAAGACACCCACTGGATCATTGAGTCCAACCATTCCTATCAAACACTAACCCATATCCCTCAGCACCTCATCCACCCGTCCCTTAAACAACTCCAGGGAAGGTGAATCAACGCCCTCCCTGGGCAGCCTGTTCCAGTGCCCAGTGACCCTTTCTGTGAAAAACTTCCTCCTAATGTCCATCCTGCCCCTCCCCTGGTGGAGCTTGAGGCCATTCCCTCTCATCCTGTCCCCTGTCCCTTGGGAGAAGAGCCCAGCTCCCTCCTCTCTACAACCTCCTTTCACGTAGTTGCAGAGAGCAATCAGGTCTCCCCTCAGCCTCCTCTTCTCCAGGATAAACAATCTTAGTGCTCAACAAGCACAAGCCTTATTGTCACATTTTGCTCGGAGTGCCTTGCCTTCCCAGCAGAGGTGTAGCCACCATGCATTTGTTTGATTTTTTTTGTGTTCTCTTACCAGCTCTTGTTTTACACTGATGCTTTTGCAGGAGGTGTTGCTGTGGAAGATCAGCCAGATGTGAGCGCAGTGTTGTCTGCCTACAACCAACAGGGGGACCCGACACTGTACGAGGAATACTACAGTGGATTAAAACACTTCATTGAGTGTTCCCTGGACTGTCATCGAGCGGAGTTGTCTCAGCTGTTTTATCCTCTCTTTGTGCACATGTACTTGGAGTTGGTCTACAATCAACATGAGAGTGAAGCCAAGTCTTTTTTTGAAAGGTAATTTTCATAGAGTCATAGAACAACCAAGTTGGAAGAGACCCATCGGATCATCGAGTCCAACCATTCCCATCAAACACTAAACCATGTCCCTCAGGACTTTATCTATATGTACCTTGAACATCTCCAGGGAAGGTGAATCAACCACCTCCCTGGGCAGCCTCTGCCAGTGCCCAGTGACCCTCTGTGTGAAAAACTTCCTCCTAATCTCTAGCCTAACTCTCCCCTGGTGGAGCTTGAGGCCATTCCCTCTTGTCCTGTCCCCTGTCCCTTGGGAGAAGAGCCCAGCTCCCTCCTCTCTACAACCTCCTTTCAGGTAGTTGTAGAGAGTAATGAGGTCTCCTCTCAGCCTCCTCTTCTCCAGGATAAACACCCCCAGCTCTCTCAGACGCTCCTCATAAGGCCTGTTCTCCAGCCCCTTCACCAGCTTCGTGGCTCTTCTCTGGACTCACTCCAGAGCCTCAACCTCCTTCTTGCGGTGAGTGGTCCAGAACTGAACACAGTATTCAAGGAGCGGCCTCACCAGTGGTCACCATTTTATTTTTGTTTGTGCCTTGGCATTATTTTCTGTTTGCTACTTTGATTAAACTTGTGAACTATTGTGGCATAGACCTGTGTAGATATAAGTATGTATTCCTTTTATTCCCTAACGTTGAAGAGATTTGGAATCTTAAACAATTTGTTCTTAAACAATTTTCCAGTCTTCTGTGTTAGAAGGGTGTGCAAACTGCATCCTTGTGAACTGTCCATGTGCAGATTTATGGTGAGTTGGTCAGCTCTTTGCTGCAAAGAGGTGATTCACCTTCCCTGGAGGTATTTAAGGGACGGGTGGACGAAGTGCTGAGGGACATGGTTTAGTGTTTGATAGGAATTGTTGGACTTAATGATCTGGTTGGTCTCTTCCAACCTGGTTGTTCTATGATTCCTCAGGATAAAATTTATTTCAGCAGAAAAGTAGTCCCATCTGTAGTCAGTAGCTTCCAGAATCATAGAATCATAGAACAACCAGGTTGGAAGGGACCCATCGAGTCCAACCATTCCTATGAGGAATCATATCATGTCAGGAAGGAAGGCCCTTCCTGATGTTTTATGTTAATGTAAATGAGTGTGCGCTTAGGAGATAATATTTTTGTAATAAATGTTTCATCGTATATCAAATTGTTTCTACAGGTTTCATGGGGATCAGGAGTGCTATTACCAGGATGACCTGCGCGTCTTATCTAGCTTAACCAAAAAAGAACATATGAAAGGCAACGAGACCATGCTGGATTTCCGAACGAGCAAGTTCGTGCTGCGCATTTCCCGTGACTCTTACCAACTCTTGAAGAGGCACCTTCAAGAAAAGCAGAACAATCAGATCTGGAACATCGTTCAGGAGCATCTTTACATTGATATATTTGATGGAATGCCTCGCAGTAAACAACAGATAGATGCAATGGTTGGAAGCTTGGCTGGGGAGGCCAAACGGGAGGCCAATAAAGCAAAGGTAGGAGGCAAAGGCTGTTGCGCTTTTCTAATTGAGCAATTCTCCCTGTTTTTTCAGGGAAATAGCTTAGTATAGACTGACGATTGTCGTTTGAGATCTTAAAAGGCAGCATGAACGGAACAGAGGAAGAGAACTGCTCAAATAGTTGTTGGTAGGAGTAGGGAGATGGTGATATGTCACTGCTTGGCAGAAGAAACTGGCTTTCTAGGCAGACTTCTAGTCTGGAGCTGCTCAGGGTTGTTGTGCCCCAAGTGCAAGATCCACCGTTTGGCCTTGTTAAACCTCATCCCATTGGTCTCAGCCCATGGATCCAGCCTGTTTAGGTCCCTTTGCAGAGCCTCCCGACCCTCCAGCAGATCCACACTTCCACCTAGCTTAGTGTCATCTGCAAACTTGCTAAGGGAGCACTCGATGCCTTCATCCAGGTCATTGATGAAGACATTGTCATGAGCTAACCAATAACCTGTGCAGGAATAGGAAACATCACCGTTTTTAAGGGGCAGCTTTATTGCATGTACTATTACATTGAAAACTTTCCATTAAAAAGATTAGAATCATAGAACAACCAGGTTGGAAGGGACCCATCAGATCATCGAGTCCAACCATTCCTATCATGTCCCGCAGGAAATTAGTTTTCAGTGAGAACAATTACTGTTTCGTCTCATGTGTTTTCTTGGCTTGCAGGTTTTCTTTGGCTTATTGAAAGAACCAGAGTTTGATGTGCCTTTGGATGACGAAGATGAAGAAGGAGAAAACGAGGAGGGGAAGCCAAAGAAGAAAAAACCTAAAAAAGATAGTGTAGGGTCAAAAAGTAAAAAACAAGACCCTAATGCACCTCCTCAAAACAGGTACTGAGGGAATGATGTGTAGAGAAATCTTTTTAAATTTAGTGTTGTCGTGCCAGATTTCATAGAATCATAGAACAACCAGATTGGAAGAGACCCACCACATCATTGAGCCCAACCATTCCTATCAAACACTAACCCATGTCCCTCAGCACCTCATCTACCTGTGCCTTAAACACCTCCAGGGAAGGTGAATCAACCACCTCCATGGGCAGCCTCTGACAGTGACCAATGACCCTTTCTGTGAAAAACTTTTTCCTTATGTCCAGCCTGAACCTCCCCTGGTGGAGCTTGAGGCCATTCCCTCTTGTCCTGTCCACTGTCACTTGGGAGAAGAGCCCAGCTCCCTCCTCTCTACAACCTCCTTTCAGGGAGTCGTAGAGAACAATGAGGTCTCCTCTCAGCCTCCTCCAGGACAAACATCCCCAGCTCTCTCAGCCGTTCTTCGTAAGGCCTGTTCTCCAGCCCCTTCACTAGCTTTGTTGCTGCTCCACAATGTGGAAGGTGCTTCTAGTTTGTAGAAACATGTCCTTCTTGCAGAATTCCTCTGCCTGAACTGAAAGACTCTGACAAGCTCGATAAAGTCATGAATATGAAGGAAGCTGCGAGGCGTGTGCGGCTTGGCCCAGAGTGCCTGCCCTCCATCTGTTTCTACACATTCCTCAATGCTTACCAGGTTGGTAAAAGAAGAATTTGAGTAATATGGGAAAGAGAATTGAAGTTAGTAAAGCAGACTTAACGGAGTCGACATGAGAGTATTGAAATAAGCATTGCAAAGTAAAGCAGTCTTAACGGAGTTGATAAGGGTCAATAAGCATTGCAAAGTTTATGTTCCAAAATCTTTGAAATTCTCTTTAGAGATTCCTTAAACTCTTTGTTCTTAATATTCTTTGGTTTTGTTCTGAGTTTGCTACAATTCCTTTTTTTCTGCATTTCCTTGGGGTCCTTAGGTGTGTTCTGCAGAGCGCAATAGACATTTTGCACTAAAATACTGGAAAACAGTAATTTTGTATCTGTTGATTGCGCTTCATTCATATACTTTTATTTTTAATGGATGTGTTTCTGTCTATCCTAGAGCAATTCTCTTGTAATTTATAAGTTGAGTTACTGTTCTTATTAGTACTTGGAATCCCATAAGATTTGAAACGCATCAGGAAAGATGCAAACAATGAAAATGGATCTTCTGTGCGTAGGGTCTGACTGCCGTGGATATCACAGACGACTCCAGCATGATCGTAGGAGGCTTTGCTGACTCCACTGTCAGAGTGTGGTCCGTGACTCCCAAAAAGCTACGTAGCGTGAAAACAGCAGCAGGTAATTAAGACAATAGCACTTTAGATGAACATACATTTCTTGTGACAGGAGTTTTTTGTGTGAACAGAGAAGGACGTGTCATAGGAGAGGTGTCTTCAGCTCTTAGATGCTTTGGAGAAACAATATGTGAATAGGTGTACGATCACATCTTATCTTGTACTGTAGAAATCATAGAATCATAGAACAACCAGGTTGGAAGAGACCCATCGGATCTTCTAGTCCAACCATTCCTATCAAACACTAAACCAAGTCCCTCAAGACCTCATCCACCCGTCCCTTAAACACCTCCAGGGAAGGTGACTCAACCACCTCCCTGGGCAGCCTATTCCAATGCCCAATGACCCTTTCTGTGAAAGGAATGAGAAATTTGGTTGTGTCCAACTGTTCCGAGGTGGTTGGTGTGTGGAGCTTGGAATTTATTTTTATTTCTGCCTTGGCATTATTTTGTGTTTGCTACTTTGATTAAACCTGTGAACTACAGAGGCATAGACCTGTGTAGATTTATGTATGTATTCATTTTATTCCCTAACGTTGAAGAGATTTGGAATCTTAAACAATCTGTTCTTAAACAATTTTCCAGTCTTCTGTGTCAGAAGGGTGTGCAAACTCAATCCTCTCTATAACTACCTGAAAGGAGGTTGTGGAGAGGAGGGAGCTGGGCTCTTCTCCCAAGGGACAGGACGAGAGGGAATGGCCTCAAGCTCCATCAGGGGAGGGTCAGGCTTTACATTAGGAAAAAAATATTTCAGGGAAAGGGTCATTGGGCGTTGGAATAGGCTGCCCAGGATGGGGGTTGATCCGCCTTCCCTGGAGGGGTTTAAGGGATGGGTGGACGAGGTGCTGAGGGACATGGTTTAGTGTTTGATAGGAATGGTTGGACTCGATGATCCGGTGGTTCTCTTCCATCCTAGTTATTTTATGATTCTATGAATATTATTTGTTTTCATGTTCATGGCATTTATCTTTTGAACTTCTGGCAGTTCTTATACATGAGCTTTGAAATATTGCAGACCTCAGTCTCATCGACAAAGAATCGGACGATGTCTTGGAGAGGATCATGGATGAGAAAACAGCAAGTGAGTTGAAGATTTTATATGGTCACAGTGGACCTGTCTATGGCACCAGCTTCAGTCCTGATAGGTAAAAGAAGTTTACAAGCTCCCTAGTTTGCTTGTCTTGAGTTTTAACCGTGTGCTGCTCAGTGCAAACATGTTTTAATGCAGCTTTTCCCAGAAGGTTAAGGCAGTTCTCGTTTACACAGGTTTTAAGAAAGTGTGTGTGAGAGTAAATGCTTATTGAGCTCAGGGTGTTGTCAGTGATTATGGAGCTGAGGATGCCAGCACCTTTTTTGAGGTTTAGGACTTAGATGGCAAAATACCTAAATCTTTTTTGCAAACTGTGGTTTAAGCTGGTTTTTAACTAGCTGAATTGTAGAGAAGGAAAAATTGTCGCACTTAAAGTTTCTCATATTCTACTGAACCTTTGTTTTCAAAATGTATGAACTAGGGTCTTTAAAACAAAGAGATTTAAATCCATCATGGAATTATGAGGCTAGACAATAGGAAGGAGATATGAGAACTTGTCATTACAAATGTTTATGTGTCTGTGCAGTGTTAGGTTGGGTTTTTTTTCCCTACTATTAGTCTGTAAGCAACTCAGATGGATGATCAGATGGATCAGATTTGCTCAGGGACATGGTTTAGTAGCATAGGAATGGTTGGACTCGATGATCAAAGAGCTCTTTTCCAACCTAGTGATTCTATGATTCTATCTAAAGTTTTGATTGTCACGTATCTGGTCAGGAAACATCCATCACAGAAAACCAGCAGAGAAGTGAACTCCCTGTGGGACGTGAATATAGAGTCTGTTATTATCAATTGAATCATAGAATCATAGAACAACCAGGTTGGAAGGGACCCATTGGGTCTTCTAGTCCAACCGTTCCTATCAAACATGAGATATGAACATTTCAGGATTCACTAAAAAAAGAATTTCTACCATTTTGTTTCGAGTTCTATTAAAAGGTTTACTTTTAAAGTAAAGTAATATAGTAGCTTCCTGGTCATTTTTTTTTTTACGTAACTGGAATTTCTGTGGTGGTGTGGGTTGCTTTTTGTTGCTTACCCACCAAAACGCTGATTTATTTGTCACACACCGAACAGATGCTCTTCAATGGACAGGTTTTTCATATCCTAGACCTCTCACAGTGCTTCTGCAGTGGTTATACAGCCTGTGTTAGAGTCTGAAGTGTAACATGTTCTGCTTTCTCCTGCGACAGGAACTATCTCTTGTCCTGTTCGGAGGACGGCACTGTCAGATTGTGGAGTCTCCAGACATTCACCTGTTTGGTGGGATATAAAGGACACAACTACCCCGTGTGGGACACGCAGTTCTCTCCTTACGGTTATTACTTTGTGTCGGGGGGACACGACAGAGTGGCTCGGTAAGAAACTGGATGGCTTTTCACTTGTCTGGGTCAGTTTGTGGTGGATTAACCCTGAGAGCGATTAGCTGATACACACTACCTTATTACTGGAAATATATTTTATTTCATGCATTAAAATACTAACGAGAGTTTTCATGTAGTTCTTTTTCATAGAATCATAAAACAGCCAGGTTGGAAGAGACCCACTGGATCATCGAGTCCAACCATTTTTGACACACATCAGATTATTTAATGACTAAAGAGATGGTGTCCTCTTAAGTGACCATCCAATTACAATCATTCTCTTCCAGTTGCTTAACAACTTGAAAGAATATTCTTTATTTCTCCCTTCTGAAAAGTAGACTTCTCCAAAAACAGATCCTGCTAATTCAGTAAACTGACCAGCAAGAAACCACTGCAGAAATACTTCTTTTTATTCCTAATTGTGTGACAGATACTGAATTTCATTTGGGTTCTTTTATTAATAAAGCTTTTCTTTTCAGCCTCTGGGCAACGGATCACTACCAGCCTTTACGGATCTTTGCTGGCCATCTCGCTGATGTCACATGTACCCGATTCCATCCAAACTCCAACTACATTGCCACGGGCTCAGCAGACAGGACTATTCGGCTCTGGGATGTTTTGAATGGGAATTGTGTGAGAATATTCACTGGACATAAGGTAAAGTTGTGCCATTCACAGCGTGAGTGATTTTCTTACTGTGCTGAAACTCTGAAGGGCAGTGTTCAGAATGAATTCGGCTTGACTGGTTTCATTGACTTGTTTGGTCTTCCTGTGGATGTGGATTGGCCAAGAAGGCCAATGGCATCCTGGCTTGGATCAGAAATGGTGTGACCAGCAGGTCCAGGGAGGTGATTCTCCTTCTGGACTCAGCACTGGTGAGGCTGCTCCTTGAATCCTGTGTTCAGTTGTGGGCCCCTCAGCACAAGAAGGATGTTGAGGCTCTGGAGTGAGTCCAGAGAAGAGCAATGAAGCTGGTGAAGGGGCTGGAGAACAGGCCCTATGAGGAGCGTCTGAGAGAGCTGGGGGTGTTTATCCTGGAGAAGAGGAGGCTGAGAGGAGACCTCATTACTCTCTACAACTACCTGAAGGGAGGTTGTAGAGAGGAGGGAGCTGGGCTCTTCTCCCAAGGGACAGGGGACAGGACAAGAGGGAATGGCCTCAAGCTCCGCCAGGGGAGATTTAGGCTGGAGATTAGGAGAAAGTTTTTCACAGAAATGGTCATTGGGCATTGGAATAGGCTGCCCAGGGAGGTGGTTGATTCACCTTCCCTGGAGGTATTTAACGCACAGGTAGATGAGGTCTTGAGGGACTTGGTTTAGTGTTTGATAGGAATGATTGGACTAGAAGATCCGATGGGTCCCTTCCAACCTGGTTGTTCTATGATTCTGTGATTCTTTTTTAGGGACCAATTCATTCACTGGCATTTTCTCCTAATGGACGATTCCTGGCTACTGGAGCAACAGATGGAAGAGTTCTGCTGTGGGATATCGGACATGGCTTGATGGTTGGAGAACTGAAAGGGCACACGGACACTATCTACGCGCTGAGATTCAGCAGAGATGGGGAGATTTTAGCATCAGGTAAAATTCACTGGAAACAGTGACGTTTCCACTGTATTCTATAAGCCTGAAATGGAACGGGATAGTTGCTTACTTTAAATCGAAGAAGACAAGGTAGAATCACTTGCTTAGCAAAAGCAGCAGCTTCAAACTGCTGGTGGGTCCTTCACTGGGCTGTGAAGCACAACCCTTCGCCTTTCCAGGAATGGAAAGGAAGGTTATGCAGTTAGCTGGCAGTGAAAACTAATAGTAATTACTCTAGGGAAGGCAATAAAGGGCTGGACTAGAGAGGCACAGGATGCTGGAGCGGGAGGATACAACCCTTTGCCTTTCCAGGAATGGAAGGGAAGGTCATGCAGTTATCTGGCAGTGAAAACTAATAGTAATTGCTCTAGAGAAGGCAATAAAAGGCTGGACTAGAGAGGCACAGGATGCTAGAGTGGGAGTGGTACCTGCAGCAGGACTAAAAAGAAGTGAGGAGGGGAGAGAAAAGAAGATGAGTTATTCACAGCCTTCATATTTCTTCCTGGTAGATTTTTGATATAGAAACGTATGTGTAATATTAACAACCAGGTCTGTGAGCAGAGGAACTCTTAAAACCCTCTTGGTTTTCCTGCCTGTCCACATGGGTTTTCTGGTATCTAATACAGCAGAGCTCACTTGCCGTTTTTCCCTTGTGGAGGTGCAGAGTTTTGTTTCTCCATGTTTAGGGAACTGTTTTCTTGAAATGTGTAGGAATATAATGAATTCGAAACTTGTTTTGTTCTGTCAACTGCCTGAAATTAGCCAAGAAGTTTCTTTTGTTGGTAATAATGGGCAGACGTTGCCATTTCCTCGTGAAACCAGGCGAGGAATATTCTAGACTGACTTAGCAGTACGTTCCTAAGCGCAGTGCAATGAGACCCTTGGTGTCTGCTGCAGGAAGAAAAGCTAACAGACAGTGTGCAGGCTTGATCCAGCCTGCTTGGTGGTTTCTTCAATTTATCTCTCAATGCTCTACTGGAAGCACAGGGCCCTGGGCCTGCAAAATTCTGCTCTCATAGAATTATAGAATCACCAGGTTGGAAGAGACCCACCGGATCATTGAGTCCAACCATTCCTATCAAACACTAAACCGTGTCCCTCAGCACCTCATTCCATCATCAAGGAAATAAACTCTTGTGATGTGGTTAAAATCAGAAATGTTTCCTGCAGTTGGCATCTAGCCCTCAGCGTGGTCCTGCTTTTTTAATGCTAGATGATATAATCCAAACGTGAGTGTTTTAGGAGGGTAGTTCTTTATCCCCAGGGCTTTCAGGTTAGATGAAATTGTGTTAACTTTCATGTGTGCGTTTGCATGTTAGAGGCTTGTTAAAGTCTGTTTCCTTGCGCATGTGTCTATGGTGATGAGCAGACCTGTTTTTTTGAGCTTTAATTACTGTCAACTTGCTCCCCAGTAACTTTTTTTAATATACCTGTTTATTAATAAAAGAAAAAAACGTTAAGGCTGTTCTGTTTTTCCTTATAGGTTCAATGGATAACACAGTTCGCCTCTGGGATGCTGTGAAGGCATTTGAAGATTTAGAAACAGATGACTTCACTACAGCCACTGGACACATAAACTTGCCTGAAAACTCCCAGGACTTGCTGCTGGGCACCTACATGACCAAATCGACTCCGGTCGTCCACCTCCACTTCACCCGCAGAAACCTGCTGCTGGCTGCAGGCGCCTACAGTTCGCAGTAAACGGGGAAACTGCAAGACTGATTGTGCCAAGTGATTGTATCAGCGACCTCAGGATGGGAGACGAGGAGGAATGTCTTGTTCAGGTGGATCCCACTGATCTGTTGCAGGAAAACTGCAGAAACTGATGCAAGCAGAGTTTCTCAGTTCTGCAGTTTCCTATTTATCTGCAGTTTGAAAATGCTGGAGATTGACAAGACATCATAAAGAAGGAATTGTTCATGGTGCTTTTGATAAATATATATATATATGTATATGAAAACGGCTGTTTCCTCTCAGAGATGGCATTTTGCTCTGCTGAAACTTGGGGGAAGTTAACAGCCTTGGTACACGTTCTCAAACAATTTTTTTTAAAGCACTTAATTTATGGTTAGCAAATGTTTAATCAGTCTCGGACACAAGCAAAACCTGTTCAGTTTCAGGTAAGAAGAGTGTAGTTTAATTAATTCACTCCAGCCTGGGCTGGGCGGCAGGGCTGGTGAGAGCATTGCAGCTGCAAGTGGGCATTGAAGGGGGAGGTCTGAACAGAAAAGCTCTGCGGAAGCTGCCGTGAAGTTACCTCTGAGTTTTCTGTATCCAAGTGCCAAGCCCTGAAGTGATTTCAAACCCCTGTGTTCATTTGAGATCTCAGAAATCAGATCCTGTTCTGTTTTCCCAGGCAGCCAGCAGTGTGAATTTTATTGAATTTTATTGACTTTCATACGTTATTGTATGAAGAAAAAGGGAGGGGGGTGACTGGGGCACAACTGAAATACCCTATTAAAGAAGTGGACTTAAACCCTTTTATGTTTTTACATCTAAAATAACTTTAAAAGCCTATGTCCTTTCTATATAAGGTTTACTGTATCAAAATGTAGAACTAGCCAAGAAATTGAAACAATATGGGGGAGTAAAGAGATTCCTTGATACAAAGCTTATTCCCAGTTTGCTCTGGAAAGGCTTTCTCTGCTGAAGTGACAATTTCCACCCACAAAAACACTGTTTCCCATCAAGTCCTCCTAGACCATCAATAAAGTTCAGTGCTTTATTTCTGAAGGAGTAATACAGAACACAAGGAAGTGCAGCTTCTTTCTGAGTCTCTGAACAGAAATCACCACCCCCAAGGACAGGCCGAGTTTGATGGGGCTTTAGGGTTTGATTTTTTTGTTTATTTGGTTTTTAAGTGTCTTACAAGCAGTATCCAGGGAAATCTGTTTTGTGTTCCTCAATTTCTTTCCAGGAAGGGCTTGGACACTTGAACAACTTGCTGCCTCTCTAGTGAAAATAAAAATAAGACTTGGCATTTTTAAGGTAAAGTAGATGGAGAGCTGCCTCCCCTTTTATCCCTTCTTAGAATAAAGGTAGATTACAGGCATTATACATCAAAAGAAAGTGTGAACAATTCATTAGGAAGCTCACCTGGAAATGTTCTTTAAGGAAAAAAAGGTTGGATATTTAATTATTACCGATTTATTTTTTTTGTGTGTGTAATGGTATCAACAAAACTTCCTGCTCTCAATGTGAGAGCAGCTGGATTTAAGTACAATTATAGTAAATCAAACATGTTACCTAAAAACAAAGCATGTGCAGCTTTGATTGATTGACAGCTTAAAGGAAACACTGCCACGTTCTGCCTTTGCATTTTGTATGGTTTTATATTTTTGATATAATAAATAATAAAACCACAGACCCTGTAACCTCTTTTTTTTTTTTTTCTCCAGCATCCCTGCTTACCTTTTGCTCCCCTCAGTTTGGGAAGTACATTTAGCATCTCAAGTCCTGAGCTCAACCCCTGCTGGTGCGAGACTCTTGAGTGCTGTATAATCACAGCCACACAGCAGCACTAACATGACCTCTAAGGAAAGGGGTGAGTTTTAACTCAGACACAGAAAGAGAAGGCAGAGAGCGAGCAGACAAAGGTTTGGGCAGGGCAGAGAGGGAAATGCATGTATCTAACTGTGGTAGCAACACCCCATCAAGACGCTGTGCCTAGGAAAAATAAGCACTGAACCACTGGAGTCCACATAGGAACATGTAGTTACAAGAGCTTAACACAGAATCATAGAACAACCAGGTTGGAACAGACCCATCGGATCATCGAGTCCAACCATTCCTATCAAACACTAAACCATGTCCCTCAGGACCTCATCCACCCATCCCTTAAACATCTCCAGGGAAGGTGAATCAACCCCCTCCCTGGGCAGCCTATTCCAATGCCCAATGATCCTCTGTGTGAAAAACTTCCTCCTAATCTCTAGCCTAAATCTCCCCTGGTGGAGCTTGAGGCCATTCCCTCTTGTCCTGTCAAACCACGCCACTTACTTCTGCCAGAAAGCACAGAAACTCAAATACTGTAATTTGAGAAGAAGCTCAAATGCTCTAATTTGATCAGCCTACTTTGGGAGGCTTTCCCTCAAAACCAAACGTGTTTTATGCAAAGTATGGACAACTGAGGCAGAAATTGTAATTTGCATTGTATTAATAATGATGAAGGAGTCAGGGTTTCCACGCAAGCTACGAGCTTGGAACACAAAAAATGAGAGCAACCAGTTATCTGTGAACCACATATGCCTCCTGTCACCATTGACGTGGGAGTCTGGAGATGCTCTGATCAGCTACAGGCTTCCTGCGGGTGTTATGCTGCTGAGATCCTTTCTAGGTTGTTACTAGGGGCTCAGGATATGTTATAACAGCAGAAGACTTCAGTTAAGACAGTAATAACAGGGATCAGCTACTTCATCTCCACTACAAATAACTATTTCTGACAGAGGGGAAAAAAAAAAAAAAGCAAAGTGCCACATTTATACTTTTTTTCACCATTTCATATTTCAAATAAACCAAGTAATTATTGATATTTTATTAGCCACAACAGGTGATCAGGTTGCTCCCATCACTGACACAGGCGGGAGGCTCAGACACACCAGCAACCTGCAGGGAGAAGAGAGATCAAACTTAGCAAATGTGGCACAGCAGCACCAGGAACGGAGCAGGCCCCTTTCCCCAGCCCAAATAATTTTAATTACGAACAGGCAAAGTTCCACACACCCAGGAGGAAGGAATGATGTCCCTTTAACATGCAGCAACAATACTCCAGCTTATTGTTTTCTACAGCCTGTAAGTTTTTTTCAAAATGCCATTTCAGTGGAAATTTTGTATTTGAAAGCGACTCTAGAATGTTGTAGCACTTGCTTCTTGCTTATACTCAGTCATTTCTATATGGGTCTTGCATTATCAGGTGTGCAATATTTACAGTTCCATTGAATGCTGCTCCTTACTGTGTTCAGAGGAAGGTTCTAACAGATTGCACTAATCCCTGCTTGGAATTCTCTAGTACAAATAAAGAATAAGTCCTCAAGGCCTACTTTATTATTTCAAGACCCTAAAATGAAACAGTTATCCCTATCGTACAGCCAAAGTGGAGCCTAAAGGTATCTTGTAGTTGATGCCTAAGCTGCAATGTCCTTCCATTCCTCCTTCCTTCCTCCTCCTCCCTGCAAGCTGCCCCTTGTCCCATTTATCATGTCAGAAGAATTAAACACATACTGGTATCTCATACTTTCTGTATCCCCCTTTAACAACCTATTTTCTTCAGATTGCCCCTAAAGAAGCTGATCCTATAGCAGAGGTTTAAAATTAGAAATACAGAGGTAAAATGCCCGTGCTTCTCTCTGTATTATTATTATATTTTGATAGGAACGGTTGGACTCTATGATCCGGTGGGTCTCTTCCAACCTGGTGATTCTATGATTATATTGTTATTGAGAATTTGTCTTTATCGCCCTTTCTTCCTGGGCTGGAAACTATTTTAGTCCTAGAAGAACACCAGCCACTCACCATTTACTTATCTGCCACTGCTGGAGTCTTCTTGCTTGGTCTAAGCTTGAAATACAAGATGAGCAACGCAACACCCGTGTATGTTGCTATTACATACTGGAAAACATAAAATTTAAGTTTAGTTTCAGTCTAAAACCACAGGAAACACCATTATACTAGAAGAGAAAAGTTAAGAGATGTAATACATACGTTCCTCCTGCCTGTGATGGTGTAGGAATTGAAGTATTTCTGAAACCCAGTGAACTGGTGTTGAGATCCTGAGTCGTGGCCAGCCATAGTTGCTTGTCCTAACGAGCAATACGAGACAGTTAATGAATTTAAAGTCAGTTGGACAGAATCAACAGAAAAATCAAATTAATCTCTAAACCTAAATTAACAGTTCCATTGTCAGCTATAGGAAACTGCATTCAGGACACTCAACAAACAGGGGATACAGATAAGCAACAGGCATGTTCAGAGCATTAGGTACAAAACAGGTGACTTAAGAGCAGGAAAGGAAACGAGTTCAGTTGAGTTTAAACATTTAAAAAAACCCCCAAAAATCAGTATGATGATAATAAATGGAAAAATCCCAGAAAGCAGTTTTAGAGCTGCCAGTCCTGCCTAAACATTCAACACAGGTAAATTTCTACCAATTCTTCAGGAATCTGCAACATGCAATTAAGATAAATCATCAGCAGTTCAGCTGAGAAACAGCTTCGATTAGACGCCTAAAAACCTGGTGACAGGATCAGACCAGATCACTACTCCGCTTCATGATTCAAAATGCTGCTTTACCGATTCTACACCATATTAAGAGTGCAAATGTTGTTAATAAAAACTGCTCTGCTCTCAGCTGCATGTTTCTACTATATTATACTTGCTCACCCTAGTATTCATAGAATCATAGAATCACTAGGTTGGAAGAGACCCACCAGATCATCGAGTCTAACCATTCCTATCAAACACTAAACCATGTCCCTCAACACCTTGTCCACACGTCCCTTAAACACCTCCAGGGAAGGGGAATCAATCACCTCCCTGGGCAGCCTATTCCAATGACCAATGACCCTCTGTGTGAAAAGCTTCCTCCTAATCTCTAGCCTAAATCTCCCCTGGTGGAGCTTGAGGCCATTCCCTCTTGCCCTGTCCCTTGGGAGAAAAGCCCAGCTCCCTCCTCTCTACAACCTCCTCTCAGGGAGTTGTAGAGAGTAATGAGGTCTCCTCTCAGCCTCCTCTTCTCCAGGATAAACACCCCCAGCTCTCTCAGCCGCTCCTCCTAGGGCCTGTTCTCCAGCCCCTTCACCAGCTTCGTGGCTCTTCTCTGGACTCGCTCCAGAGCCTCAACCTCCTTCTTGCGGTGAGTGGTCCAGAACTGAACACAGTATTCAAGGAACGGCCTCACCAGAGCTGAGTACATCTCTATGATTTGTGGAAATAAACCCCTTAGAAAGGCCACGACCGCCTTTTCCTAGGCCAGTACTAGAGCCCAGGCCCCACAGGTCCCTATGGGAGGAGTCCAGGGCCCTGAGTCCCCCCACCTCAGGCACCGTGAGGGCGCGAGGCCGCGGCTGAAGGTCGCGGGCGCTCGATAACAGCTCGAGGCCGCAGAAGCGCCGCTGCCTACCCGGCGGCGCAGCCCTAGGCGAGGGAGAAAGGAGGAAGGACGGTGGCAAAGTCTCCGCGGCCGCCCCAGAGTCCCAGTACCTGCGCCGTCCCCGATGCCGCCGCTCCCTGCCCTTCCGCAGCGCCCTCCCACAAGATGGCGGCTGCGCGTGCGCGTACCCACAGTGCGTGCCCCGCCCACCGTGCGCAACCACGCCCATACGACAAAAGCCACGCCCACAAAAGCGACCGGTATGAGGCAAAGCCACGTCCACCGCGCGGTGTCCCCGCCCACATTGGGCGCTACAGCCAATCCCAC
>JAUMJK010002550.1:0-89656 GCA_033558105.1 Coccyzus lansbergi
ACTCACTCGTCCCTCAAGTCCAAAGCCTCCTAACTCACTCACTCGTCCCTCAAGTCCAAAGCCTCCTAACTCACTCACTCGTCCCTCAAGTCCAAAGCCTCCTAACTCACTCACTCGTCCAAAGCCTGCTAACTCAGTCACTCGTCCAAAGCCTCCTAACTCACTCACTCGTCCCTCAAGTCCAAAGCCTCCTAACTCACTCACTCGTCCCTCAAGTCCAAAGTCTCCTAACTCACTCACTCGTCCAAAGCCTCCTAACTCACTCACTCGTCCCTCAAGTCCAAAGCCTCCTAACTCACTCACTCGTCCAAAGCCTCCTAACTCACTCACTCGTCCCTAAAGTCCAAAGCCTCCTAACTCACTCACTCGTCCAAAGCCTCCTAACTCACTCACTCGTCCCTCAAGTCCAAAGCCTCCTAACTCACTCACTCGTCCAAAGCCTCCTAACTCACTCACTCGTCCCTCAAGTCCAAAGCCTCCTAACTCACTCACTCGTCCAAAGCCTCCTAACTCACTCACTCGTCCCTCAAGTCCAAAGCCTCCTAACTCACTCACTCGTCCAAAGCCTCCTAACTCACTCACTCGTCCCTCAAGTCCAAAGCCTCCTAACTCACTCACTCGTCCCTCAAGTCCAAAGCCTCCTAACTCACTCACTCGTCCAAAGCCTCCTAACTCACTCACTCGTCCCTCAAGTCCAAAGCCTCCTAACTCACTCACTCCTCCCTCAAGTCCAAAGCCTCCTAACTCACACACTCGTCCCTCAAGTCCAAAGCCTCCTAACTCACTCACTCGTCCCTCAAGTCCAAAGCCTCCTAACTCACTCACTCGTCCCTCAAGTCCAAAGCCTCCTAACTCACTCACTCGTCCAAAGCCTCCTAACTCACTCACTCGTCCCTCAAGTCCAAAGCCTCCTAACTCACTCACTCGTCCCTCAAGTCCAAAGCCTCCTAACTCACTCACTCGTCCCTCAAGTCCAAAGCCTCCTAACTCACTCACTCGTCCTTCAAGTCCAAAGCCTCCTAACTCACTCACTCGTCCAAAGCCTCCTAACTCACTCACTCGTCCCTCAAGTCCAAAGCCTCCTAACTCACTCACTCGTCCAAAGCCTCCTAACTCACTCACTCGTCCCTCAAGTCCAAAGCCTCCTAACTCACTCACTCGTCCCTCAAGTCCAAAGCCTCCTAACTCACTCACTCGTCCCTCAAGTCCAAAGCCTCCTAACTCACTCACTCGTCCAAAGCCTCCTAACTCACTCACTCGTCCCTCAAGTCAAAAGCCTCCTAACTCACTCACTCGTCCCTCAAGTCCAAAGCCTCCTAACTCGCTAACTCGTCCCTCAAGTCCAAAGCCTCCTAACTCGCTCACTCGTCCCTCAAGTCCAAAACCTCCTAACTCACTCACTCGTCCAATGCCTCCTAACTCAATCACTCGTCCCTCAAGTCCAAAGCCTCCTAACTCACTCACTCGTCCCTCAAGTCCAAAGCCTCCTAACTCACTCACTCGTCCCTCAAGTCCAAAGCCTCCTAACTCACTCACTCGTCCCTCAAGTCCAAAGCCTCCTAACTCACTCACTCGTCCCTCAAGTCCAAAGCCTCCTAACTCACTCACTCGTCCCTCAAGTCCAAAGCCTCCTAACTCACTCACTCGTCCAAAGCCTCCTAACTCACTCACTCGTCCCTCAAGTCCAAAGCCTCCTAACTCACTCACTCGTCCCTCAAGTCCAAAGCCTCCTAACTCACTCACTCGTCCAAAGCCTCCTAACTCACTCACTCGTCCCTCAAGTCCAAAGCCTCCTAACTCACTCACTCGTCCCTCAAGTCCAAAGCCTCCTAACTCACTCACTCGTCCAAAGCCTCCTAACTCACTCACTCGTCCCTCAAGTCCAAAGCCTCCTAACTCACTCACTCGTCCAAAGCCTCCTAACTCACTCACTCGTCCCTCAAGTCCAAAGCCTCCTAACTCACTCACTCGTCCAAAGCCTCCTAACTCACTCACTCGTCCCTCAAGTCCAAAGCCTCCTAACTCACTCACTCGTCCAAAGCCTCCTAACTCACTCACTCGTCCCTCAAGTCCAAAGCCTCCTAACTCACTCACTCGTCCCTCAAGTCCAAAGCCTCCTAACTCACTCACTCGTCCCTCAAGTCCAAAGCCTCCTAACTCACTCACTCGTCCCTCAAGTCCAAAGCCTCCTAACTCACTCACTAGTCCCTCAAGTCCAAAGCCTCCTAACTCACTCACTCGTCCAAAGCCTCCTAACTCACTCACTCGTCCCTCAAGTCCAAAGCCTCCTAACTCACTCACTCGTCCAAAGCCTCCTAACTCACTCACTCGTCTAAAGCCTCCTAACTCACTCACTCGTCCCTCAAGTCCAAAGCCTCCTAACTCACTCACTCGTCCCTCAAGTCCAAAGCCTCCTAACTCACTCACTCGTCCCTCAAGTCCAAAGCCTCCTAACTCACTCACTCGTCCCTCAAGTCCAAAGCCTCCTAACTCACTCACTCGTCCAAAGCCTCCTAACTCACTCACTCGTCCCTCAAGTCCAAAGCCTCCTAACTCACTCACTCGTCCAAAGCCTCCTAACTCACTCACTCGTCCCTCAAGTCCAAAGCCTCCTAACTCACTCACTCGTCCAAAGCCTCCTAACTCACTCACTCGTCCCTCAAGTCCAAAGCCTCCTAACTCACTCACTCGTCCAAAGCCTCCTAACTCACTCACTCGTCCCTCAAGTCCAAAGCCTCCTAACTCACTCACTCGTCCCTCAAGTCCAAAGCCTCCTAACTCACTCACTCGTCCAAAGCCTCCTAACTCACTCACTCGTCCCTCAAGTCCAAAGCCTCCTAACTCACTCACTCGTCCCTCAAGTCCAAAGCCTCCTAACTCACTCACTCGTCCCTCAAGTCCAAAGCCTCCTAACTCACTCACTCGTCCCTCAAGTCCAAAGCCTCCTAACTCACTCACTCGTCCAAAGCCTCCTAACTCACTCACTCGTCCCTCAAGTCCAAAGCCTCCTAACTCACTCACTCGTCCCTCAAGTCCAAAGCCTCCTAACTCACTCACTCGTCCAAAGCCTCCTAACTCACTCACTCGTCCCTCAAGTCCAAAGCCTCCTAACTCACTCACTCGTCCGTCAAGTCCAAAGCCTCCTAACTCACTCACTCGTCCAAAGCCTCCTAACTCACTCACTCGTCCCTCAAGTCCAAAGCCTCCTAACTCACTCACTCGTCCAAAGCCTCCTAACTCACTCACTCGTCCCTCAAGTCCAAAGCCTCCTAACTCACTCACTCGTCCAAAGCCTCCTAACTCACTCACTCGTCCCTCAAGTCCAAAGCCTCCTAACTCACTCACTCGTCCCTCAAGTCCAAAGCCTCCTAACTCACTCACTCGTCCCTCAAGTCCAAAGCCTCCTAACTCACTCACTCGTCCCTCAAGTCCAAAGCCTCCTAACTCACTCACTCGTCCCTCAAGTCCAAAGCCTCCTAACTCACTCACTCGTCCAAAGCCTAACTCACTCACTCGTCCCTCAAGTCCAAAGCCTCCTAACTCACTCACTAGTCCCTCAAGTCCAAAGCCTCCTAACTCACTCACTCGTCCAAAGCCTCCTAACTCACTCACTCGTCCCTCAAGTCCAAAGCCTCCTAACTCACTCAGTCGTCCAAAGCCTCCTAACTCACTCAGTCGTCCAAAGCCTCCTAACTCACTCACTCGTCCAAAGCCTCCTAACTCACTCACTCGTCCCTCAAGTCCAAAGCCTCCTAACTCACTCACTCGTCCCTCAAGTCCAAAGCCTCCTAACTCACTCACTCGTCCAAAGCCTCCTAACTCACTCACTCGTCCCTCAAGTCCAAAGCCTCCTAACTCACTCACTCGTCCAAAGCCTCCTAACTCACTCACTCGTCCCTCAAGTCCAAAGCCTCCTAACTCACTCACTCGTCCAAAGCCTCCTAACTCACTCACTCGTCCCTCAAGTCCAAAGCCTCCTAACTCACTCACTCGTCCAAAGCCTCCTAACTCACTCACTCGTCCCTCAAGTCCAAAGCCTCCTAACTCACTCACTCGTCCCTCAAGTCCAAAGCCTCCTAACTCACTCACTCGTCCAAAGCCTCCTAACTCACTCACTCGTCCCTCAAGTCCAAAGCCTCCTAACTCACTCACTCGTCCCTCAAGTCCAAAGCCTCCTAACTCACTCACTCGTCCAAAGCCTCCTAACTCACTCACTCGTCCCTCAAGTCCAAAGCCTCCTAACTCACTCACTCGTCCAAAGCCTCCTAACTCACTCACTCGTCCCTCAAGTCCAAAGCCTCCTAACTCACTCACTCGTCCAAAGCCTCCTAACTCACTCACTCGTCCCTCAAGTCCAAAGCCTCCTAACTCACTCACTCGTCCAAAGCCTCCTAACTCACTCACTCGTCCCTCAAGTCCAAAGCCTCCTAACTCACTCACTCGTCCAAAGCCTCCTAACTCACTCACTCGTCCCTCAAGTCCAAAGCCTCCTAACTCACTCACTCGTCCCTCAAGTCCAAAGCCTCCTAACTCACTCACTCGTCCCTCAAGTCCAAAGCCTCCTAACTCACTCACTCGTCCCTCAAGTCCAAAGCCTCCTAACTCACTCACTCGTCCAAAGCCTGCTAACTCAGTCACTCGTCCAAAGCCTCCTAACTCACTCACTCGTCCCTCAAGTCCAAAGCCTCCTAACTCACTCACTCGTCCCTCAAGTCCAAAGTCTCCTAACTCACTCACTCGTCCAAAGCCTCCTAACTCACTCACTCGTCCATCAAGTCCAAAGCCTCCTAACTCACTCACTCGTCCAAAGCCTCCTAACTCACTCACTAGTCCCTCAAGTCCAAAGCCTCCTAACTCACTCACTCGTCCAAAGCCTCCTAACTCACTCACTCGTCCCTCAAGTCCAAAGCCTCCTAACTCACTCACTCGTCCAAAGCCTCCTAACTCACTCACTCGTCCCTCAAGTCCAAAGCCTCCTAACTCACTCACTCGTCCAAAGCCTCCTAACTCACTCACTCGTCCCTCAAGTCCAAAGCCTCCTAACTCACTCACTCGTCCAAAGCCTCCTAACTCACTCACTCGTCCCTCAAGTCCAAAGCCTCCTAACTCACTCACTCGTCCCTCAAGTCCAAAGCCTCCTAACTCACTCACTCGTCCAAAGCCTCCTAACTCACTCACTCGTCCCTCAAGTCCAAAGCCTCCTAACTCACTCACTCGTCCCTCAAGTCCAAAGCCTCCTAACTCACTCACTCGTCCAAAGCCTCCTAACTCACTCACTCGTCCCTCAAGTCCAAAGCCTCCTAACTCACTCACTCGTCCCTCAAGTCCAAAGCCTCCTAACTCACTCACTCGTCCAAAGCCTCCTAACTCACTCACTCGTCCCTCAAGTCCAAAGCCTCCTAACTCACTCACTCGTCCAAAGCCTCCTAACTCACTCACTCGTCCCTCAAGTCCAAAGCCTCCTAACTCACTCACTCGTCCAAAGCCTCCTAACTCACTCACTCGTCCCTCAAGTCCAAAGCCTCCTAACTCACTCACTCGTCCAAAGCCTCCTAACTCACTCACTCGTCCCTCAAGTCCAAAGCCTCCTAACTCACTCACTCGTCCCTCAAGTCCAAAGCCTCCTAACTCACTCACTCATCCCTCAAGTCCAAAGCCGCCTAACTCACTCACTCGTCCCTCAAGTCCAAAGCCTCCTAACTCACTCACTCCTCCCTCAAGTCCAAAGCCTCCTAACTCACTCACTCGTCCAAAGCCTAACTCACTCACTCGTCCCTCAAGTCCAAAGCCTCCTAACTAACTCACTAGTCCCTCAAGTCCAAAGCCTCCTAACTCACTCACTCGTCCAAAGCCTCCTAACTCACTCACTCGTCCCTCAAGTCCAAAGCCTCCTAACTCACTCACTCGTCCAAAGCCTCCTAACTCACTCACTCGTCCCTCAAGTCCAAAGCCTCCTAACTCACTCACTCGTCCCTCAAGTCCAAAGCCTCCTAACTCACTCACTCGTCCCTCAAGTCCAAAGCCTCCTAACTCACTCACTCGTCCAAAGCCTCCTAACTCACTCACTCGTCCCTCAAGTCCAAAGCCTCCTAACTCACTCACTCGTCCAAAGCCTCCTAACTCACTCACTCGTCCCTCAAGTCCAAAGCCTCCTAACTCACTCACTCGTCCAAAGCCTCCTAACTCACTCACTCGTCCCTCAAGTCCAAAACCTCCTAACTCACTCACTCGTCCCTCAAGTCCAAAGCCTCCTAACTCACTCACTCGTCCAAAGCCTCCTAACTCACTCACTCGTCCCTCAAGTCCAAAGCCTCCTAACTCACTCACTCGTCCAAAGCCTCCTAACTCACTCACTCGTCCCTCAAGTCCAAAGCCTCCTAACTCACTCACTCGTCCAAAGCCTCCTAACTCACTCACTCGTCCCTCAAGTCCAAAGCCTCCTAACTCACTCACTCGTCCAAAGCCTCCTAACTCACTCACTCGTCCCTCAAGTCCAAAGCCTCCTAACTCACTCACTCGTCCCTCAAGTCCAAAGCCTCCTAACTCACTCACTCGTCCCTCAAGTCCAAAGCCTCCTAACTCACTCACTCGTCCCTCAAGTCAAAAGCCTCCTAACTCACTCACTCGTCCCTCAAGTCCAAAGCCTCCTAACTCACTCACTCGTCCAAAGCCTCCTAACTCACTCACTTGTCCCTCAAGTCCAAAGCCTCCTAACTCACTCACTCGTCCCTCAAGTCCAAAGCCTCCTAACTCACTCACTCGTCCCTCAAGTCCAAAGCCTCCTAACTCACTCACTCGTCCAAAGCCTCCTAACTCACTCACTCGTCCAAAGCCTCCTAACTCACTCACTCGTCCCTCAAGTCAAAAGCCTCCTAACTCACTCACTCGTCCCTCAAGTCCAAAGCCTCCTAACTCGCTCACTCGTCCCTCAAGTCCAAAGCCTCCTAACTCGCTCACTCGTCCCTCAAGTCCAAAGCCTCCTAACTCACTCACTCGTCCAATGCCTCCTAACTCACTCACTCGTCCCTCAAGTCCAAAGCCTCCTAACTCACTCACTCGTCCCTCAAGTCCAAAGCCTCCTAACTCACTCACTCGTCCCTCAAGTCCAAAGCCTCCTAACTCACTCACTCGTCCCTCAAGTCCAAAGCCTCCTAACTCACTCACTCGTCCCTCAAGTCCAAAGCCTCCTAACTCACTCACTCGTCCCTCAAGTCCAAAGCCTCCTAACTCACTCACTCGTCAAAAGCCTCCTAACTCACTCACTCGTCCCTCAAGTCCAAAGCCTCCTAACTCACTCACTCGTCCCTCAAGTCCAAAGCCTCCTAACTCACTCACTCGTCCAAAGCCTCCTAACTCACTCACTCGTCCCTCAAGTCCAAAGCCTCCTAACTCACTCACTCGTCCCTCAAGTCCAAAGCCTCCTAACTCACTCACTCGTCCAAAGCCTCCTAACTCACTCACTCGTCCCTCAAGTCCAAAGCCTCCTAACTCACTCACTCGTCCAAAGCCTCCTAACTCACTCACTCGTCCCTCAAGTCCAAAGCCTCCTAACTCACTCACTCGTCCAAAGCCTCCTAACTCACTCACTCGTCCCTCAAGTCCAAAGCCTCCTAACTCACTCACTCGTCCAAAGCCTCCTAACTCACTCACTCGTCCCTCAAGTCTAAAGCCTCCTAACTCACTCACTCGTCCCTCAAGTCCAAAGCCTCCTAACTCACTCACTCGTCCCTCAAGTCCAAAGCCTCCTAATTCACTCACTCGTCCAAAGCCTGCTAACTCACTCACTCGTCCAAAGCCTCCTAACTCACTCACTCGTCCCTCAAGTCCAAAGCCTCCTAACTCACTCACTCGTCCCTCAAGTCCAAAGCCTCCTAACTCACTCACTCGTCCAAAGCCTGCTAACTCACTCACTCGTCCAAAGCCTCCTAACTCACTCACTCGTCCCTCAAGTCCAAAGCCTCCTAACTCACTCACTCGTCCAAAGCCTCCTAACTCACTCACTCGTCCCTCAAGTCCAAAGCCTCCTAACTCACTCACTCGTCCAAAGCCTCCTAACTCACTCACTCGTCCCTCAAGTCCAAAGCCTCCTAACTCACTCACTCGTCCAAAGCCTCCTAACTCACTCACTCGTCCCTCAAGTCCAAAGCCTCCTAACTCACTCACTCGTCCAAAGCCTCCTAACTCACTCACTCATCCCTCAAGTCCAAAGCCTCCTAACACACTCACTCGTCCAAAGCCTCCTAACTCACTCACTCGTCCCTCAAGTCCAAAGCCTCCTAACTCACTCACTCGTCCCTCAAGTCCAAAGCCTCCTAACTCACTCTCTCGTCCCTCAAGTCCAAAGCCTCCTAACTCACTCACTCGTCCCTCAAGTCCAAAGCCTCCTAACTCACTCACTCGTCCCTCAAGTCCAAAGCCTCCTAACTCACTCACTCGTCCCTCAAGTCCAAAGCCTCCTAACTCACTCACTCGTCCAAAGCCTCCTAACTCACTCACTCGTCCCTCAAGTCCAAAGCCTCCTAACTCACTCACTCGTCCAAAGCCTCCTAACTCACTCACTCGTCCCTCAAGTCCAAAGCCTCCTAACTCACTCACTCGTCCCTCAAGTCCAAAGCCTCCTAACTCACTCACTCGTCCCTCAAGTCCAAAGCCTCCTAACTCACTCACTCGTCCAAAGCCTCCTAACTCACTCACTCGTCCCTCAAGTCCAAAGCCTCCTAACTCACTCACTCGTCCCTCAAGTCCAAAGCCTCCTAACTCACTCACTCGTCCCTCAAGTCCAAAGCCTCCTAACTCACTCACTCGTCCCTCAAGTCCAAAGCCTCCTAACTCACTCACTCGTCCAAAGCCTGCTAACTCAGTCACTCGTCCAAAGCCTCCTAACTCACTCACTCGTCCCTCAAGTCCAAAGCCTCCTAACTCACTCACTCGTCCCTCAAGTCCAAAGTCTCCTAACTCACTCACTCGTCCAAAGCCTCCTAACTCACTCACTCGTCCAAAGCCTCCTAACTCACTCACTCGTCCCTCAAGTCCAAAGCCTCGTAACTCACTCACTCGTCCAAAGCCTCCTAACTCACTCACTCGTCCCTCAAGTTCAAAGCCTCCTAACTCACTCACTCGTCCAAAGCCTCCTAACTCACTCACTCGTCCCTCAAGTCCAAAGCCTCCTAACTCACTCACTCGTCCAAAGCCTCCTAACTCACTCACTCGTCCCTCAAGTCCAAAGCCTCCTAACTCACTCACTCGTCCAAAGCCTCCTAACTCACTCACTCGTCCCTCAAGTCCAAAGCCTCCTAACTCACTCACTCGTCCAAAGCCTCCTAACTCACTCACTCGTCCCTCAAGTCCAAAGCCTCCTAACTCACTCACTCGTCCAAAGCCTCCTAACTCACTCACTCGTCCCTCAAGTCCAAAGCCTCCTAACTCACTCACTCGTCCCTCAAGTCCAAAGCCTCCTAACTCACTCACTCGTCCCTCAAGTCCAAAGCCTCCTAACTCACTCACTCGTCCCTCAAGTCCAAAGCCTCCTAACTCACTCACTCGTCCAAAGCCTGCTAACTCAGTCACTCGTCCAAAGCCTCCTAACTCACTCACTCGTCCCTCAAGTCCAAAGCCTCCTAACTCACTCACTCGTCCCTCAAGTCCAAAGTCTCCTAACTCACTCACTCGTCCAAAGCCTCCTAACTCACTCACTCGTCCCTCAAGTCCAAAGCCTCCTAACTCACTCACTCGTCCAAAGCCTCCTAACTCACTCACTAGTCCCTCAAGTCCAAAGCCTCCTAACTCACTCGTCCAAAGCCTCCTAACTCACTCACTCGTCCCTCAAGTCCAAAGCCTCCTAACTCACTCACTCGTCCCTCAAGTCCAAAGCCTCCTAACTCACTCACTCATCCCTCAAGTCCAAAGCCGCCTAACTCACTCACTCGTCCCTCAAGTCCAAAGCCTCCTAACTCACTCACTCGTCCCTCAAGTCCAAAGCCTCCTAACTCACTCACTCATCCCTCAAGTCCAAAGCCGCCTAACTCAATCACTCGTCCCTCAAGTCCAAAGCCTCCTAACTCACTCACTCGTCCCTCAAGTCCAAAGCCTCCTAACTCACTCACTCGTCCAAAGCCTAACTCACTCACTCGTCCCTCAAGTCCAAAGCCTCCTAACTCACTCACTAGTCCCTCAAGTCCAAAGCCTCCTAACTCACTCACTCGTCCAAAGCCTCCTAACTCACTCACTCGTCCCTCAAGTCCAAAGCCTCCTAACTCACTCACTCGTCCAAAGCCTCCTAACTCACTCACTCGTCCCTCAAGTCCAAAGCCTCCTAACTCACTCACTCGTCCCTCAAGTCCAAAGCCTCCTAACTCAATCACTCGTCCCTCAAGTCCAAAGCCTCCTAACTCACTCACTCGTCCCTCAAGTCCAAAGCCTCCTAACTCACTCACTCGTCCAAAGCCTCCTAACTCACTCACTCGTCCCTCAAGTCCAAAGCCTCCTAACTCACTCACTCGTCCAAAGCCTCCTAACTCACTCACTCGTCCCTCAAGTCCAAAGCCTCCTAACTCACTCACTCGTCCAAAGCCTCCTAACTCACTCACTCGTCCCTCAAGTCCAAAGCCTCCTAACTCACTCACTCGTCCCTCAAGTCCAAAGCCTCCTAACTCACTCACTCGTCCAAAGCCTCCTAACTCACTCACTCGTCCCTCAAGTCCAAAGCCTCCTAACTCACTCACTCGTCCAAAGCCTCCTAACTCACTCACTCGTCCCTCAAGTCCAAAGCCTCCTAACTCACTCACTCGTCCAAAGCCTCCTAACTCACTCACTCGTCCCTCAAGTCCAAAGCCTCCTAACTCACTCACTCGTCCAAAGCCTCCTAACTCACTCACTCGTCCCTCAAGTCCAAAGCCTCCTAACTCACTCACTCGTCCCTCAAGTCCAAAGCCTCCTAACTCACTCACTCGTCCCTCAAGTCCAAAGCCTCCTAACTCACTCACTCGTCCAAAGCCTCCTAACTCACTCACTCGTCCCTCAAGTCCAAAGCCTCCTAACTCACTCACTCGTCCAAAGCCTCCTAACTCACTCACTTGTCCCTCAAGTCCAAAGCCTCCTAACTCACTCACTCGTCCCTCAAGTCCAAAGCCTCCTAACTCACTCACTCGTCCCTCAAGTCCAAAGCCTCCTAACTCACTCACTCGTCCAAAGCCTCCTAACTCACTCACTCGTCCCTCAAGTCCAAAGCCTCCTAACTCACTCACTCGTCCCTCAAGTCCAAAGCCTCCTAACTCACTCACTCGTCCCTCAAGTCCAAAGCCTCCTAACTCACTCACTCGTCCCTCAAGTCCAAAGCCTCCTAATTCACTCACTCGTCCAAAGCCTGCTAACTCACTCACTCGTCCAAAGCCTCCTAACTCACTCACTCGTCCCTCAAGTCCAAAGCCTCCTAACTCACTCACTCGTCCCTCAAGTCCAAAGCCTCCTAACTCACTCACTCGTCCAAAGCCTCCTAACTCACTCACTCGTCCCTCAAGTCCAAAGCCTCCTAACTCACTCACTCATCCAAAGCCTCCTAACTCACTCACTCGTCCCTCAAGTCCAAAGCCTCCTAACTCACTCACTCGTCCAAAGCCTCCTAACTCACTCACTCGTCCCTCAAGTCCAAAGCCTCCTAACTCACTCACTCGTCCAAAGCCTCCTAACTCACTCACTCGTCCCTCAAGTCCAAAGCCTCCTAACTCACTCACTCGTCCAAAGCCTCCTAACTCACTCACTCGTCCCTCAAGTCCAAAGCCTCCTAACTCACTCACTCATCCAAAGCCTCCTAACTCACTCACTCATCCCTCAAGTCCAAAGCCTCCTAACACACTCACTCGTCCAAAGCCTCCTAACTCACTCACTCGTCCCTCAAGTCCAAAGCCTCCTAACTCACTCACTCGTCCCTCAAGTCCAAAGCCTCCTAACTCACTCTCTTGTCCCTCAAGTCCAAAGCCTCCTAACTCACTCACTCGTCCCTCAAGTCCAAAGCCTCCTAACTCACTCTCTTGTCCCTCAAGTCCAAAGCCTCCTAACTCACTCACTCGTCCCTCAAGTCCAAAGCCTCCTAACTCACTCACTCGTCCCTCAAGTTCAAAGCCTCCTAACTCACTCACTCGTCCAAAGCCTCCTAACTCACTCACTCGTCCCTCAAGTCCAAAGCCTCCTAACTCACTCACTCATCCAAAGCCTCCTAACTCACTCACTCATCCCTCAAGTCCAAAGCCTCCTAACACACTCACTCGTCCAAAGCCTCCTAACTCACTCACTCGTCCCTCAAGTCCAAAGCCTCCTAACTCACTCACTCGTCCCTCAAGTCCAAAGCCTCCTAACTCACTCTCTTGTCCCTCAAGTCCAAAGCCTCCTAACTCACTCACTCGTCCCTCAAGTCCAAAGCCTCCTAACTCACTCTCTTGTCCCTCAAGTCCAAAGCCTCCTAACTCACTCACTAGTCCCTCAAGTCCAAAGCCTCCTAACTCACTCACTCGTCCCTCAAGTTCAAAGCCTCCTAACTCACTCACTCGTCCAAAGCCTCCTAACTCACTCACTCGTCCCTCAAGTCCAAAGCCTCCTAACTCACTCACTCGTCCAAAGCCTCCTAACTCACTCACTCGTCCCTCAAGTCCAAAGCCTCCTAACTCACTCACTCGTCCAAAGCCTCCTAACTCACTCACTCGTCCCTCAAGTCCAAAGCCTCCTAACTCACTCACTCGTCCAAAGCCTCCTAACTCACTCACTCGTCCCTCAAGTCCAAAGCCTCCTAACTCACTCACTCGTCCAAAGCCTCCTAACTCACTCACTCGTCCCTCAAGTCCAAAGCCTCCTAACTCACTCACTCGTCCCTCAAGTCCAAAGCCTCCTAACTCACTCACTCGTCCCTCAAGTCCAAAGCCTCCTAACTCACTCACTCGTCCCTCAAGTCCAAAGCCTCCTAACTCACTCACTCGTCCAAAGCCTGCTAACTCAGTCACTCGTCCAAAGCCTCCTAACTCACTCACTCGTCCCTCAAGTCCAAAGCCTCCTAACTCACTCACTCGTCCCTCAAGTCCAAAGTCTCCTAACTCACTCACTCGTCCAAAGCCTCCTAACTCACTCACTCGTCCCTCAAGTCCAAAGCCTCCTAACTCACTCACTCGTCCAAAGCCTCCTAACTCACTCACTAGTCCCTCAAGTCCAAAGCCTCCTAACTCACTCGTCCAAAGCCTCCTAACTCACTCACTCGTCCCTCAAGTCCAAAGCCTCCTAACTCACTCACTCGTCCCTCAAGTCCAAAGCCTCCTAACTCACTCACTCATCCCTCAAGTCCAAAGCCGCCTAACTCACTCACTCGTCCCTCAAGTCCAAAGCCTCCTAACTCACTCACTCGTCCCTCAAGTCCAAAGCCTCCTAACTCACTCACTCGTCCAAAGCCTAACTCACTCACTCGTCCCTCAAGTCCAAAGCCTCCTAACTCACTCACTAGTCCCTCAAGTCCAAAGCCTCCTAACTCACTCACTCGTCCAAAGCCTCCTAACTCACTCACTCGTCCCTCAAGTCCAAAGCCTCCTAACTCACTCACTCGTCCAAAGCCTCCTAACTCACTCACTCGTCCCTCAAGTCCAAAGCCTCCTAACTCACTCACTCGTCCCTCAAGTCCAAAGCCTCCTAACTCAATCACTCGTCCCTCAAGTCCAAAGCCTCCTAACTCACTCACTCGTCCCTCAAGTCCAAAGCCTCCTAACTCACTCACTCGTCCAAAGCCTCCTAACTCACTCACTCGTCCCTCAAGTCCAAAGCCTCCTAACTCACTCACTCGTCCAAAGCCTCCTAACTCACTCACTCGTCCCTCAAGTCCAAAGCCTCCTAACTCACTCACTCGTCCAAAGCCTCCTAACTCACTCACTCGTCCCTCAAGTCCAAAGCCTCCTAACTCACTCACTCGTCCCTCAAGTCCAAAGCCTCCTAACTCACTCACTCGTCCAAAGCCTCCTAACTCACTCACTCGTCCCTCAAGTCCAAAGCCTCCTAACTCACTCACTCGTCCAAAGCCTCCTAACTCACTCACTCGTCCCTCAAGTCCAAAGCCTCCTAACTCACTCACTCGTCCAAAGCCTCCTAACTCACTCACTCGTCCCTCAAGTCCAAAGCCTCCTAACTCACTCACTCGTCCAAAGCCTCCTAACTCACTCACTCGTCCCTCAAGTCCAAAGCCTCCTAACTCACTCACTCGTCCCTCAAGTCCAAAGCCTCCTAACTCACTCACTCGTCCCTCAAGTCCAAAGCCTCCTAACTCACTCACTCGTCCAAAGCCTCCTAACTCACTCACTCGTCCCTCAAGTCCAAAGCCTCCTAACTCACTCACTCGTCCAAAGCCTCCTAACTCACTCACTTGTCCCTCAAGTCCAAAGCCTCCTAACTCACTCACTCGTCCCTCAAGTCCAAAGCCTCCTAACTCACTCACTCGTCCCTCAAGTCCAAAGCCTCCTAACTCACTCACTCGTCCAAAGCCTCCTAACTCACTCACTCGTCCCTCAAGTCCAAAGCCTCCTAACTCACTCACTCGTCCCTCAAGTCCAAAGCCTCCTAACTCACTCACTCGTCCCTCAAGTCCAAAGCCTCCTAACTCACTCACTCGTCCCTCAAGTCCAAAGCCTCCTAATTCACTCACTCGTCCAAAGCCTGCTAACTCACTCACTCGTCCAAAGCCTCCTAACTCACTCACTCGTCCCTCAAGTCCAAAGCCTCCTAACTCACTCACTCGTCCCTCAAGTCCAAAGCCTCCTAACTCACTCACTCGTCCAAAGCCTCCTAACTCACTCACTCGTCCCTCAAGTCCAAAGCCTCCTAACTCACTCACTCATCCAAAGCCTCCTAACTCACTCACTCGTCCCTCAAGTCCAAAGCCTCCTAACTCACTCACTCGTCCAAAGCCTCCTAACTCACTCACTCGTCCCTCAAGTCCAAAGCCTCCTAACTCACTCACTCGTCCAAAGCCTCCTAACTCACTCACTCGTCCCTCAAGTCCAAAGCCTCCTAACTCACTCACTCGTCCAAAGCCTCCTAACTCACTCACTCGTCCCTCAAGTCCAAAGCCTCCTAACTCACTCACTCATCCAAAGCCTCCTAACTCACTCACTCATCCCTCAAGTCCAAAGCCTCCTAACACACTCACTCGTCCAAAGCCTCCTAACTCACTCACTCGTCCCTCAAGTCCAAAGCCTCCTAACTCACTCACTCGTCCCTCAAGTCCAAAGCCTCCTAACTCACTCTCTTGTCCCTCAAGTCCAAAGCCTCCTAACTCACTCACTCGTCCCTCAAGTCCAAAGCCTCCTAACTCACTCACTCGTCCCTCAAGTCCAAAGCCTCCTAACTCACTCACTCGTCCCTCAAGTCCAAAGCCTCCTAACTCACTCACTCGTCCAAAACCTCCTAACTCACTCACTCGTCCCTCAAGTCCAAAGCCTCCTAACTCACTCACTCGACCAAAGCCTCCTAACTCACTCACTCGTCCCTCAAGTCCAAAGCCTCCTAACTCACTCACTCCTCCCTCAAGTCCAAAGCCTCCTAACTCACTCACTCGTCCCTCAAGTCCAAAGCCTCCTAACTCACTCACTCGTCCCTCAAGTCCAAAGCCTCCTAACTCACTCACTCGTCCCTCAAGTCCAAAGCCTCCTAACTCACTCACTCGTCCCTCAAGTCCAAAGCCTCCTAACTCACTCACTCGTCCAAAGCCTCCTAACTCACTCACTCGTCCCTCAAGTCCAAAGCCTCCTAACTCACTCACTCGTCCCTCAAGTCCAAAGCCTCCTAACTCACTCACTCGTCCCTCAAGTCCAAAGCCTCCTAACTCACTCACTCGTCCAAAGCCTCCTAACTCACTCACTCGTCCCTCAAGTCCAAAGCCTCCTAACTCACTCACTCGTCCCTCAAGTCCAAAGCCTCCTAACTCACTCACTCGTCCCTCAAGTCCAAAGCCTCCTAACTCACTCACTCGTCCCTCAAGTCCAAAGCCTCCTAACTCACTCACTCGTCCAAAGCCTGCTAACTCAGTCACTCGTCCAAAGCCTCCTAACTCACTCACTCGTCTCTCAAGTCCAAAGCCTCCTAACTCACTCACTCGTCCCTCAAGTCCAAAGTCTCCTAACTCACTCACTCGTCCAAAGCCTCCTAACTCACTCACTCGTCCAAAGCCTCCTAACTCACTCACTCGTCCCTCAAGTCCAAAGCCTCCTAACTCACTCACTCGTCCAAAGCCTCCTAACTCACTCACTCGTCCCTCAAGTCCAAAGCCTCCTAACTCACTCACTCGTCCAAAGCCTCCTAACTCACTCACTCGTCCCTCAAGTCCAAAGCCTCCTAACTCACTCACTCGTCCAAAGCCTCCTAACTCACTCACTCGTCCCTCAAGTCCAAAGCCTCCTAACTCACTCACTCGTTCAAAGCCTCCTAACTCACTCACTCGTCCCTCAAGTCCAAAGCCTCCTAACTCACTCACTCGTCCAAAGCCTCCTAACTCACTCACTCGTCCCTCAAGTCCAAAGCCTCCTAACTCACTCACTCGTCCAAAGCCTCCTAACTCACTCACTCGTCCCTCAAGTCCAAAGCCTCCTAACTCACTCACTCGTCCAAAGCCTCCTAACTCACTCACTCGTCCCTCAAGTCCAAAGCCTCCTAACTCACTCACTCGTCCCTCAAGTCCAAAGCCTCCTAACTCACTCTCTCGTCCCTCAAGTCCAAAGCCTCCTAACTCACTCACTCGTCCCTCAAGTCCAAAGCCTCCTAACTCACTCACTCGTCCCTCAAGTCCAAAGCCTCCTAACTCACTCACTCGTCCCTCAAGTCCAAAGCCTCCTAACTCACTCACTCGTCCAAAGCCTCCTAACTCACTCACTCGTCCCTCAAGTCCAAAGCCTCCTAACTCACTCACTCGTCCCTCAAGTCCAAAGCCTCCTAACTCACTCACTCGTCCCTCAAGTCCAAAGCCTCCTAACTCACTCACTCGTCCCTCAAGTCCAAAGCCTCCTAACTCACTCACTCGTCCCTCAAGTCCAAAGCCTCCTAACTCACTCACTCGTCCCTCAAGTCCAAAGCCTCCTAACTCACTCACTCGTCCAAAGCCTCCTAACTCACTCACTCGTCCCTCAAGTCCAAAGCCTCCTAACTCACTCACTCGTCCCTCAAGTCCAAAGCCTCCTAACTCACTCACTCGTCCCTCAAGTCCAAAGCCTCCTAACTCACTCACTCGTCCCTCAAGTCCAAAGCCTCCTAACTCACTCACTCGTCCAAAGCCTGCTAACTCAGTCACTCGTCCAAAGCCTCCTAACTCACTCACTCGTCCCTCAAGTCCAAAGCCTCCTAACTCACTCACTCGTCCCTCAAGTCCAAAGTCTCCTAACTCACTCACTCGTCCAAAGCCTCCTAACTCACTCACTCGTCCAAAGCCTCCTAACTCACTCACTCACTCGTCCCTCAAGTCCAAAGCCTCCTAACTCACTCACTCGTCCAAAGCCTCCTAACTCACTCACTCGTCCCTCAAGTCCAAAGCCTCCTAACTCACTCACTCGTCCAAAGCCTCCTAACTCACTCACTCGTCCCTCAAGTCCAAAGCCTCCTAACTCACTCACTCGTCCAAAGCCTCCTAACTCACTCACTCGTCCCTCAAGTCCAAAGCCTCCTAACTCACTCACTCGTCCAAAGCCTCCTAACTCACTCACTCGTCCCTCAAGTCCAAAGCCTCCTAACTCACTCACTCGTCCAAAGCCTCCTAACTCACTCACTCGTCCCTCAAGTCCAAAGCCTCCTAACTCACTCACTCGTCCCTCAAGTCCAAAGCCTCCTAACTCACTCACTCGTCCAAAGCCTCCTAACTCACTCACTCGTCCCTCAAGTCCAAAGCCTCCTAACTCACTCACTCCTCCCTCAAGTCCAAAGCCTCCTAACTCACACACTCGTCCCTCAAGTCCAAAGCCTCCTAACTCACTCACTCGTCCCTCAAGTCCAAAGCCTCCTAACTCACTCACTCGTCCCTCAAGTCCAAAGCCTCCTAACTCACTCACTCGTCCAAAGCCTCCTAACTCACTCACTCGTCCCTCAAGTCCAAAGCCTCCTAACTCACTCACTCGTCCCTCAAGTCCAAAGCCTCCTAACTCACTCACTCGTCCCTCAAGTCCAAAGCCTCCTAACTCACTCACTCGTCCTTCAAGTCCAAAGCCTCCTAACTCACTCACTCGTCCCTCAAGTCCAAAGCCTCCTAACTCACTCACTCGTCCCTCAAGTCCAAAGCCTCCTAACTCACTCACTCCTCCCTCAAGTCCAAAGCCTCCTAACTCACACACTCGTCCCTCAAGTCCAAAGCCTCCTAACTCACTCACTCGTCCCTCAAGTCCAAAGCCTCCTAACTCACTCACTCGTCCCTCAAGTCCAAAGCCTCCTAACTCACTCACTCCTCCCTCAAGTCCAAAGCCTCCTAACTCACACACTCGTCCCTCAAGTCCAAAGCCTCCTAACTCACTCACTCGTCCCTCAAGTCCAAAGCCTCCTAACTCACTCACTCGTCCCTCAAGTCCAAAGCCTCCTAACTCACTCACTCGTCCAAAGCCTCCTAACTCACTCACTCGTCCCTCAAGTCCAAAGCCTCCTAACTCACTCACTCGTCCCTCAAGTCCAAAGCCTCCTAACTCACTCACTCGTCCAAAGCCTCCTAACTCACTCACTCGTCCCTCAAGTCCAAAGCCTCCTAACTCACTCACTCGTCCAAAGCCTCCTAACTCACTCACTCGTCCCTCAAGTCCAAAGCCTCCTAACTCACTCACTCGTCCAAAGCCTCCTAACTCACTCACTCGTCCCTCAAGTCCAAAGCCTCCTAACTCACTCACTCGTCCAAAGCCTCCTAACTCACTCACTCGTCCCTCAAGTCCAAAGCCTCCTAACTCACTCACTCGTCCCTCAAGTCCAAAGCCTCCTAACTCACTCTCTCGTCCCTCAAGTCCAAAGCCTCCTAACTCACTCTCTCGTCCCTCAAGTCCAAAGCCTCCTAACTCACTCACTCGTCCCTCAAGTCCAAAGCCTCCTAACTCACTCACTCGTCCAAAGCCTCCTAACTCACTCACTCGTCCCTCAAGTCCAAAGCCTCCTAACTCACTCACTAGTCCAAAACCTCCTAACTCACTCACTCGTCCCTCAAGTCCAAAGCCTCCTAACTCACTCACTCGTCCAAAGCCTCCTAACTCACTCACTCGTCCCTCAAGTCCAAAGCCTCCTAACTCACTCACTCGTCCAAAGCCTCCTAACTCACTCACTCGTCCCTCAAGTCCAAAGCCTCCTAACTCACTAACTCGTCCCTCAAGTCCAAAGCCTCCTAACTCACTCACTCGTCCCTCAAGTCCAAAGCCTCCTAACTCACTCACTCGTCCCTCAAGTCCAAAGCCTCCTAACTCACTCACTCGTCCCTCAAGTCCAAAGCCTCATAACTCACTCACTCGTCCCTCAAGTCCAAAGCCTCCTAACTTACTCACTCGTCCCTCAAGTCCAAAGCCTCCTAACTCACTCACTCGTCCAAAGCCTCCTAACTCACTCACTCGTCCCTCAAGTCCAAAGCCTCCTAACTTACTCACTCGTCCCTCAAGTCCAAAGCCTCCTAACTCACTCACTCGTCCAAAGCCTCCTAACTCACTCACTCGTCCCTCAAGTCCAAAGCCTCCTAACTCACTCACTCGTCCCTCAAGTCCAAAGCCTCCTAACTCACTCACTCGTCCAAAGCCTCCTAACTCACTCACTCGTCCCTCAAGTCCAAAGCCTCCTAACTCACTCACTCGTCCCTCAAGTCCAAAGCCTCCTAACTCACTCACTCGTCCAAAGCCTCCTAACTCACTCACTCGTCCCTCAAGTCCAAAGCCTCCTAACTCACTCACTCGTCCCAAGCCTCCTAACTCACTCACTCGTCCCTCAAGTCCAAAGCCTCATAACTCACTAACTCCTCCCAAGCCTCCTAACTCACTCACTCGTCCCTCAAGTCCAAAGCCTCCTAACTCACTCACTCGTCCAAAGCCTCCTAACTCACTCACTCGTCCCTCAAGTCCAAAGCCTCCTAACTCACTCACTCGTCCCTCAAGTCCAAAGCCTCCTAACTCACTCACTCGTCCCTCAAGTCCAAAGCCTCCTAACTCACTCACTCGTCCCTTAAGTCCAAAGCCTCCTAACTCACTCACTCGTCCCTCAAGTCCAACGCCTCCTAACTCACTCACTCGTCCAAAGCCTCCTAACTCACTCACTCGTCCCTCAAGTCCAAAGCCTCCTAACTCACTCACTCGTCCCTCAAGTCCAAAGCCTCCTAACTCACTCACTCGTCCAAAGCCTCCTAAGCTCACTCACTCGTCCCTCAAGTCCAAAGCCTCCTAACTCACTCACTCGTCCCTCAAGTCCAAAGCCTCCTAACTCACTCACTCGTCCAAAGCCTCCTAACTCACTCACTCGTCCCTCAAGTCCAAAGCCTCCTAACTCACTCACTCGTCCAAAGCCTCCTAACTCACTCACTCGTCCCTCAAGTCCAAAGCCTCCTAACTCACTCACTCGTCCAAAGCCTCCTAACTCACTCACTCGTCCCTCAAGTCCAAAGCCTCCTAACTCACTCACTCGTCCAAAGCCTCCTAACTCACTCACTCGTCCCTCAAGTCCAAAGCCTCCTAACTCACTCACTCGTCCAAAGCCTCCTAACTCACTCACTCGTCCCTCAAGTCCAAAGCCTCCTAACTCACTCACTCGTCCAAAGCCTCCTAACTCACTCACTCGTCCCTCAAGTCCAAAGCCTCCTAACTCACTCACTCGTCCAAAGCCTCCTAACTCACTCACTCGTCCCTCAAGTCCAAAGCCTCCTAACTCACTCACTCGTCCCTCAAGTCCAAAGCCTCCTAACTCACTCACTCGTCCAAAGCCTCCTAACTCACTCACTCGTCCCTCAAGTCCAAAGCCTCCTAACTCACTCACTCCTCCCTCAAGTCCAAAGCCTCCTAACTCACACACTCGTCCCTCAAGTCCAAAGCCTCCTAACTCACTCACTCGTCCCTCAAGTCCAAAGCCTCCTAACTCACTCACTCGTCCCTCAAGTCCAAAGCCTCCTAACTCACTCACTCGTCCAAAGCCTCCTAACTCACTCACTCGTCCCTCAAGTCCAAAGCCTCCTAACTCACTCACTCGTCCCTCAAGTCCAAAGCCTCCTAACTCACTCACTCGTCCCTCAAGTCCAAAGCCTCCTAACTCACTCACTCGTCCAAAGCCTCCTAACTCACTCACTCGTCCCTCAAGTCCAAAGCCTCCTAACTCACTCACTCGTCCAAAGCCTCCTAACTCACTCACTCGTCCCTCAAGTCCAAAGCCTCCTAACTCACTCACTCGTCCAAAGCCTCCTAACTCACTCACTCGTCCCTCAAGTCCAAAGCCTCCTAACTCACTCACTCGTCCAAAGCCTCCTAACTCACTCACTCGTCCCTCAAGTCCAAAGCCTCCTAACTCACTCACTCGTCCAAAGCCTCCTAACTCACTCACTTGTCCCTCAAGTCCAAAGCCTCCTAACTCACTCACTCGTCCCTCAAGTCCAAAGCCTCCTAACTCACTCACTCGTCCCTCAAGTCCAAAGCCTCCTAACTCACTCACTCGTCCCTCAAGTCCAAAGCCTCCTAACTCACTCACTCGTCCAAAGCCTCCTAACTCACTCACTCGTCCCTCAAGTCCAAAGCCTCCTAACTCACTCACTCGTCCAAAGCCTCCTAACTCACTCACTCGTCCCTCAAGTCCAAAGCCTCCTAACTCACTCACTCGTCCCTAAAGTCCAAAGCCTCCTAACTCACTCACTCGTCCCTCAAGTCCAAAGCCTCCTAACTCACTCACTCGTCCCTCAAGTCCAAAGCCTCCTAACTCACTCACTCGTCCCTCAAGTCCAAAGCCTCCTAACTCACTCACTCGTCCCTCAAGTCCAAAGCCTCCTAACTCACTCACTCGTCCCTCAAGTCCAAAGCCTCCTAACTCACTCGTCCAAAGCCTCCTAACTCACTCACTCATCCCTCAAGTCCAAAGCCTCCTAACTCACTCACTCGTCCCTCAAGTCCAAAGCCTCCTAACTCACTCACTCGTCCCTCAAGTCCAAAGCCTCCTAACTCACTCACTCGTCCCTCAAGTCCAAAGCCTCCTAACTCACTCACTCGTCCAAAGCCTCCTAACTCACTCACTCGTCCCTCAAGTCCAAAGCCTCCTAACTCACTCACTCGTCCCTCAAGTCCAAAGCCTCCTAACTCACTCACTCGTCCAAAGCCTCCTAACTCACTCACTCGTCCCTCAAGTCCAAAGCCTCCTAACTCACTCACTCGTCCAAAGCCTCCTAACTCACTCACTCGTCCCTCAAGTCCAAAGCCTCCTAACTCACTCACTCGTCCCTCAAGTCCAAAGCCTCCTAACTCACTCACTCGTCCCTCAAGTCCAAAGCCTCCTAACTCACTAACTCGTCCAAAGCCTCCTAACTCACTCACTCGTCCAAAGCCTCCTAACTCACTCACTCGTCCCTCAAGTCCAAAGCCTCCTAACTCACTCACTCGTCCAAAGCCTCCTAACTCACTCACTCGTCCAAAGCCTCCTAACTCACTCACTCGTCCCTCAAGTCCAAAGCCTCCTAAGTCACTCACTCGTCCCTCAAGTCCAAAGCCTCCTAACTCACTCACTCGTCCCTCAAGTCCAAAGCCTCCTAACTCACTCACTCGTCCCTCAAGTCCAAAGCCTCCTAACTCACTCACTCGTCCAAAGCCTCCTAACTCACTCACTCGTCCCTCAAGTCCAAAGCCTCCTAACTCACTCACTCGTCCAAAGCCTCCTAACTCACTCACTCGTCCAAAGCCTCCTAACTCACTCACTCGTCCCTCAAGTCCAAAGCCTCCTAACTCACTCACTCGTCCCTCAGGTCCAAAGCCTCCTAACTCACTCACTCGTCCCTCAAGTCCAAAGCTTCCTAACTCACTCACTCGTCCAAAGCCTCCTAACTCACTCACTCGTCCAAAGCCTCCTAACCCACTCACTCGTCCCTCAAGTCCAAAGCCTCCTAACTCACTCACTCGTCCCTCAAGTCCAAAGCCTCCTAACTCACTCACTCGTCCCTCAAGTCCAAAGCCTCCTAACTCACTCACTCGTCCCTCAAGTCCAAAGCCTCCTAACTCACTAACTCGTCCAAAGCCTCCTAACTCACTCACTCGTCCAAAGCCTCCTAACTCACTCACTCGTCCCTCAAGTCCAAAGCCTCCTAACTCACTCACTCGTCCCTCAAGTCCAAAGCCTCCTAACTCACTCACTCGTCCCTCAAGTCCAAAGCCTCCTAACTCACTCACTCGTCCAAAGCCTCCTAACTCACTCACTCGTCCCTCAAGTCCAAAGCCTCCTAACTCACTCACTCGTCCCTCAAGTCCAAAGCCTCCTAACTCACTCACTCGTCCCTCAAGTCCAAAGCCTCCTAACTCACTCACTCGTCCCTCAAGTCCAAAGCCTCCTAACTCACACACTCGTCCAAAGCCTCCTAACTCACTCACTCGTCCCTCAAGTCCAAAGCCTCCTAACTCACTCACTCGTCCAAAGCCTCCTAACTCACTCACTCGTCCAAAGCCTCCTAACTCACTCACTCGTCCCTCAAGTCCAAAGCCTCCTAACTCACTCACTCGTCCCTCAGGTCCAAAGCCTCCTAACTCACTCACTCGTCCCTCAAGTCCAAAGCTTCCTAACTCACTCACTCGTCCAAAGCCTCCTAACTCACTCACTCGTCCAAAGCCTCCTAACCCACTCACTCGTCCCTCAAGTCCAAAGCCTCCTAACTCACTCACTCGTCCCTCAAGTCCAAAGCCTCCTAACTCACTCACTCGTCCCTCAAGTCCAAAGCCTCCTAACTCACTCACTCGTCCCTCAAGTCCAAAGCCTCCTAACTCACTCACTCGTCCCTCAAGTCCAAAGCCTCCTAACTCACTCACTCGTCCCTCAAGTCCAAAGCCTCCTAACTCACTCACTCGTCCCTCAAGTCCAAAGCCTCCTAACTCACTCACTCGTCCCTCAAGTCCAAAGCCTCCTAACTCACTCACTCGTCCCTCAAGTCCAAAGCCTCCTAACTCACTTACTCGTTCAAAGCCTCCTAACTCACTCACTCGTCCCTCAAGTCCAAAGCCTCCTAACTCACTCACTCGTCCCTCAAGTCCAAAGCCTCCTAACTCACTCACTCGTCCAAAGCCTCCTAACTCACTCACTCGTCCCTCAAGTCCAAAGCCTCCTAACTCACTCCCTCGTCCAAAGCCTCCTAACACACTCACTCGTCCAAAGCCTCCTAACTCACTCACTCGTCCCTCAAGTCCAAAGCCTCCTAACTCACTCACTCGTCCCTCAAGTCCAAAGCCTAGTAACTCACTCACTCGTCCAAAGCCTCCTAACTCACTCACTCGTCCCTCAAGTCCAAAGCCTCCTAACTCACTCACTCGTCCCTCAAGTCCAAAGCCTCCTAACTCACTCACTCGTCCCTCAAGTCCAAAGCCTCCTAACTCACTCACTCGTCCCTCAAGTCCAAAGCCTCCTAACTCACTCACTCGTCCCTCAAGTCCAAAGCCTCCTAACTCACTCACTCGTCCCTCAAGTCCAAAGCCTCCTAACTCACTCACTCGTCCCTCAAGTCCAAAGCCTCCTAACTCACTCACTCGTCCCTCAAGTCCAAAGCCTCCTAACTCACTCACTCGTCCCTCAAGTCCAAAGCCTCCTAACTCACTCACTCGTCCAAAGCCTCCTAACTCACTCACTTGTCCCTGAAGTCCAAAGCCTCCTAACTCACTCACTCGCCCAAAGCCTCCTAACTCACTCACTAGTCCCTCAAGTCCAAAGCCTCCTAACTCACTCACTCGTCCCTCAAGTCCAAAGCCTCCTAACTCACTCACTAGTCCAAAACCTCCTAACTCACTCACTCGTCCCTCAAGTCCAAAGCCTCCTAACTCACTCACTCATCCAAAGCCTCCTAACTCACTCACTCGTCCCTCAAGTCCAAAGCCTCCTAACTCACTCACTCGTCCAAAGCCTCCTAACTCACTCACTCGTCCCTCAAGTCCAAAGCCTCCTAACTCACTCACTCGTCCCTCAAGTCCAAAGCCTCCTAACTCACTCACTCGTCCCTCAAGTCCAAAGCCTCCTAACTCACTCACTCGTCCCTCAAGTCCAAAGCCTCATAACTCACTCACTCGTCCCTCAAGTCCAAAGTCTCCTAACTTACTCACTCGTCCCTCAAGTCCAAAGCCTCCTAACTCACTCACTCGTCCAAAGCCTCCTAACTCACTCACTCGTCCCTCAAGTCCAAAGCTTCCTAACTCACTCACTCGTCCCTCAAGTCCAAAGCCTCCTAACTCACTCACTCGTCCAAAGCCTCCTAACTCACTCACTCCTCCCTCAAGTCCAAAGCCTCCTAACTCACTCCCTCGTCCAAAGCCTCCTAACTCACTCACTCGTCCCTCAAGTCCAAAGCCTCATAACTCACTCACTCCTCCCAAGCCTCCTAACTCACTCACTCGTCCCTCAAGTCCAAAGCCTCCTAACTCACTCACTCGTCCAAAGCCTCCTAACTCACTCACTCGTCCCTCAAGTCCAAAGCCTCCTAACTCACTCACTCGTCCAAAGCCTCCTAACTCACTCACTCGTCCCTCAAGTCCAAAGCCTCATAACTCACTCACTCCTCCCAAGCCTCCTAACTCACTCACTCGTCCCTCAAGTCCAAAGCCTCCTAACTCACTCACTCGTCCCTCAAGTCCAAAGCCTCCTAACTCACTCACTCGTCCCTCAAGTCCAAAGCCTCCTAACTCACTCACTCGTCCCTCAAGTCCAACGCCTCCTAACTCACTCACTCGTCCAAAGCCTCCTAACTCACTCACTCGTCCCTCAAGTCCAAAGCCTCCTAACTCACTCACTCGTCCCTCAAGTCCAAAGCCTCCTAACTCACTCACTCGTCCAAAGCCTCCTAACTCACTCACTCGTCCCTCAAGTCCAAAGCCTCCTAACTCACTCACTTGTCCCTCAAGTCCAAAGCCTCCTAACTCACTCACTCGTCCAAAGCCTCCTAACTCACTCACTCGTCCCTCAAGTCCAAAGCCTCCTAACTCACTCACTCGTCCAAAGCCTCCTAACTCACTCACTCGTCCCTCAAGTCCAAAGCCTCCTAACTCACTCACTCGTCCAAAGCCTCCTAACTCACTCACTCGTCCCTCAAGTCCAAAGCCTCATAACTCACTCACTCCACCCAAGCCTCCTAACTCACTCACTCGTCCCTCAAGTCCAAAGCCTCCTAACTCACTCACTCGTCCCTCAAGTCCAAAGCCTCCTAACTCACTCACTCGTCCCTCAAGTCCAAAGCCTCCTAACTCACTCACTCGTCCCTCAAGTCAAACGCCTCCTAACTCACTCACTCATCCAAAGCCTCCTAACTTACTCACTCGTCCCTCAAGTCCAAAGCCTCCTAACTCACTCACTCGTCCAAAGCCTCCTAACTCACTCACTCGTCCCTCAAGTCCAAAGCCTCATAACTCACTCACTCGTCCAAAGCCTCCTAACTCACTCACTCGTCCCTCAAGTCCAAAGCCTCCTAACTCACTCACTCGTCTCTCAAGTCCAAAGCCTCCTAACTCACTCACTCGTCCCTCAAGTCCAAAGCCTCCTAACTCACTCACTCGTCCCTCAAGTCCAAAGCCTCCTAACTCACTCACTCGTCCCTCAAGTCCAAAGCCTCCTAACTCACTCACTCGTCCCTCAAGTCCAAAGCCTAACTCACTCACTCGTCCAAAGCCTCCTAACTCACTCACTCGTCCCTCAAGTCCAAAGCCTCCTAACTCACTCACTCGTCCAAAGCCTCCTAACTCACTCACTCGTCCCTCAAGTCCAAAGCCTCCTAACTCACTCACTCGTCCCTCAAGTCCAAAGCCTCCTAACTCACTCACTCGTCCCTCAAGTCCAAAGCCTCCTAACTCACTCACTCGTCCCTCAAGTCCAAAGCCTCCTAACTCACTCACTCGTCCCTCAAGTCCAAAGCCTCCTAACTCACTCACTCGTCCCTCAAGTCCAAAGCCTCCTAACTCACTCACTCGTCCCTCAAGTCCAAAGCCTCCTAACTCACTCACTCGTCCCTCAAGTCCAAAGCCTCCTAACTCACTCACTCGTCCCTCAAGTCCAAAGCCTCCTAACTCACTTACTCGTTCAAAGCCTCCTAACTCACTCACTCGTCCCTCAAGTCCAAAGCCTCCTAACTCACTCACTCGTCCCTCAAGTCCAAAGCCTCCTAACTCACTCACTCGTCCAAAGCCTCCTAACTCACTCACTCGTCCCTCAAGTCCAAAGCCTCCTAACTCACTCCCTCGTCCAAAGCCTCCTAACTCACTCACTCGTCCAAAGCCTCCTAACTCACTCACTCGTCCAAAGCCTCCTAACTCACTCACTTGTCCCTGAAGTCCAAAGCCTCCTAACTCACTCACTCGCCCAAAGCCTCCTAACTCACTCACTAGTCCCTCAAGTCCAAAGCCTCCTAACTCACTCACTCGTCCCTCAAGTCCAAAGCCTCCTAACTCACTCACTAGTCCAAAACCTCCTAACTCACTCACTCGTCCCTCAAGTCCAAAGCCTCCTAACTCACTCACTCGTCCCTCAAGTCCAAAGCCTCCTAACTCACTCACTCGTCCAAAGCCTCCTAACTCACTCACTCGTCCCTCAAGTCCAAAGCCTCCTAACTCACTCACTCGTCCCTCAAGTCCAAAGCCTCCTAACTCACTCACTCGTCCCTCAAGTCCAAAGCCTCATAACTCACTCACTCGTCCCTCAAGTCCAAAGCCTCCTAACTTACTCGTCCCTCAAGTCCAAAGCCTCCTAACTCACTCACTCGTCCAAAGCCTCCTAACTCACTCACTCGTCCCTCAAGTCCAAAGCTTCCTAACTCACTCACTCGTCCCTCAAGTCCAAAGCCTCCTAACTCACTCACTCGTCCCTCAAGTCCAAAGCCTCATAACTCACTCACTCCTCCCAAGCCTCCTAACTCACTCACTCGTCCCTCAAGTCCAAAGCCTCCTAACTCACTCACTCGTCCCTCAAGTCCAAAGCCTCCTAACTCACTCACTCGTCCCTCAAGTCCAAAGCCTCCTAACTCACTCACTCGTCCCTCAAGTCCAACGCCTCCTAACTCACTCACTCGTCCAAAGCCTCCTAACTCACTCACTCGTCCCTCAAGTCCAAAGCCTCCTAACTCACTCACTCGTCCCTCAAGTCCAAAGCCTCCTAACTCACTCACTCGTCCAAAGCCTCCTAACTCACTCACTCGTCCCTCAAGTCCAAAGCCTCCTAACTCACTCACTTGTCCCTCAAGTCCAAAGCCTCCTAACTCACTCACTCGTCCAAAGCCTCCTAACTCACTCACTCGTCCCTCAAGTCCAAAGCCTCCTAACTCACTCACTCGTCCAAAGCCTCCTAACTCACTCACTCGTCCCTCAAGTCCAAAGCCTCCTAACTCACTCACTCGTCCAAAGCCTCCTAACTCACTCACTCGTCCCTCAAGTCCAAAGCCTCATAACTCACTCACTCCACCCAAGCCTCCTAACTCACTCACTCGTCCCTCAAGTCCAAAGCCTCCTAACTCACTCACTCGTCCCTCAAGTCCAAAGCCTCCTAACTCACTCACTCGTCCCTCAAGTCCAAAGCCTCCTAACTCACTCACTCGTCCCTCAAGTCAAACGCCTCCTAACTCACTCACTCATCCAAAGCCTCCTAACTTACTCACTCGTCCCTCAAGTCCAAAGCCTCCTAACTCACTCACTCGTCCAAAGCCTCCTAACTCACTCACTCGTCCCTCAAGTCCAAAGCCTCATAACTCACTCACTCGTCCAAAGCCTCCTAACTCACTCACTCGTCCCTCAAGTCCAAAGCCTCCTAACTCACTCACTCGTCTCTCAAGTCCAAAGCCTCCTAACTCACTCACTCGTCCCTCAAGTCCAAAGCCTCCTAACTCACTCACTCGTCCCTCAAGTCCAAAGCCTCCTAACTCACTCACTCGTCCCTCAAGTCCAAAGCCTCCTAACTCACTCACTCGTCCCTCAAGTCCAAAGCCTAACTCACTCACTCGTCCAAAGCCTCCTAACTCACTCACTCGTCCCTCAAGTCCAAAGCCTCCTAACTCACTCACTCGTCCAAAGCCTCCTAACTCACTCACTCGTCCCTCAAGTCCAAAGCCTCCTAACTCACTCACTCGTCCCTCAAGTCCAAAGCCTCCTAACTCACTCACTCGTCCCTCAAGTCCAAAGCCTCCTAACTCACTCACTCGTCCCTCAAGTCCAAAGCCTCCTAACTCACTCACTCGTCCCTCAAGTCCAAAGCCTCCTAACTCACTCACTCGTCCCTCAAGTCCAAAGCCTCCTAACTCACTCACTCGTCCCTCAAGTCCAAAGCCTCCTAACTCACTCACTCGTCCCTCAAGTCCAAAGCCTCCTAACTCACTCACTCGTCCCTCAAGTCCAAAGCCTCCTAACTCACTTACTCGTTCAAAGCCTCCTAACTCACTCACTCGTCCCTCAAGTCCAAAGCCTCCTAACTCACTCACTCGTCCCTCAAGTCCAAAGCCTCCTAACTCACTCACTCGTCCAAAGCCTCCTAACTCACTCACTCGTCCCTCAAGTCCAAAGCCTCCTAACTCACTCCCTCGTCCAAAGCCTCCTAACTCACTCACTCGTCCAAAGCCTCCTAACTCACTCACTCGTCCAAAGCCTCCTAACTCACTCACTTGTCCCTGAAGTCCAAAGCCTCCTAACTCACTCACTCGCCCAAAGCCTCCTAACTCACTCACTAGTCCCTCAAGTCCAAAGCCTCCTAACTCACTCACTCGTCCCTCAAGTCCAAAGCCTCCTAACTCACTCACTAGTCCAAAACCTCCTAACTCACTCACTCGTCCCTCAAGTCCAAAGCCTCCTAACTCACTCACTCGTCCCTCAAGTCCAAAGCCTCCTAACTCACTCACTCGTCCAAAGCCTCCTAACTCACTCACTCGTCCCTCAAGTCCAAAGCCTCCTAACTCACTCACTCGTCCCTCAAGTCCAAAGCCTCCTAACTCACTCACTCGTCCCTCAAGTCCAAAGCCTCATAACTCACTCACTCGTCCCTCAAGTCCAAAGCCTCCTAACTTACTCACTCGTCCCTCAAGTCCAAAGCCTCCTAACTCACTCACTCGTCCAAAGCCTCCTAACTCACTCACTCGTCCCTCAAGTCCAAAGCTTCCTAACTCACTCACTCGTCCCTCAAGTCCAAAGCCTCCTAACTCACTCACTTGTCCAAAGCCTCCTAACTCACTCACTCGTCCCTCAAGTCCAAAGCCTCCTAACTCACTCACTCGTCCAAAGCCTCCTAACTCACTCACTCGTCCCTCAAGTCCAAAGCCTCATAACTCACTCACTCCTCCCAAGCCTCCTAACTCACTCACTCGTCCCTCAAGTCCAAAGCCTCCTAACTCACTCACTCGTCCAAAGCCTCCTAACTCACTCACTCGTCCCTCAAGTCCAAAGCCTCCTAACTCACTCACTCGTCCAAAGCCTCCTAACTCACTCACTCGTCCCTCAAGTCCAAAGCCTCATAACTCACTCACTCCACCCAAGCCTCCTAACTCACTCACTCGTCCCTCAAGTCCAAAGCCTCCTAACTCACTCACTCGTCCCTCAAGTCCAAAGCCTCCTAACTCACTCACTCGTCCCTCAAGTCCAAAGCCTCCTAACTCACTCACTCGTCCCTCAAGTCAAACGCCTCCTAACTCACTCACTCGTCCAAAGCCTCCTAACTCACTCACTCGTCCCTCAAGTCCAAAGCCTCCTAACTCACTCACTCGTCCCTCAAGTCCAAAGCCTCCTAACTCACTCACTCGTCCAAAGCCTCCTAACTCACTCACTCGTCCCTCAAGTCCAAAGCCTCCTAACTCACTCACTTGTCCCTCAAGTCCAAAGCCTCCTAACTCACTCACTCATCCAAAGCCTCCTAACTCACTCACTCGTCCCTCAAGTCCAAAGCCTCCTAACTCACTCACTCGTCCAAAGCCTCCTAACTCACTCACTCGTCCCTCAAGTCCAAAGCCTCATAACTCACTCACTCGTCCAAAGCCTCCTAACTCACTCACTCGTCCCTCAAGTCCAAAGCCTCCTAACTCACTCACTCGTCCCTCAAGTCCAAAGCCTCCTAACTCACTCACTCGTCCCTCAAGTCCAAAGCCTCCTAACTCACTCACTCGTCCCTCAAGTCCAAAGCCTCCTAACTCACTCACTCGTCCCTCAAGTCCAAAGCCTCCTAACTCACTCACTCGTCCCTCAAGTCCAAAGCCTCCTAACTCACTCACTCGTCCCTCAAGTCCAAAGCCTCCTAACTCACTTACTCGTTCAAAGCCTCCTAACTCACTCACTCGTCCCTCAAGTCCAAAGCCTCCTAACTCACTCACTCGTCCCTCAAGTCCAAAGCCTCCTAACTCACTCACTCGTCCAAAGCCTCCTAACTCACTCACTCGTCCCTCAAGTCCAAAGCCTCCTAACTCACTCCCTCGTCCAAAGCCTCCTAACTCACTCACTCGTCCAAAGCCTCCTAACTCACTCACTCGTCCCTCAAGTCCAAAGCCTCCTAACTCACTCACTCGTCCCTCAAGTCCAAAGCCTAGTAACTCACTCACTCGTCCAAAGCCTCCTAACTCACTCACTCGTCCCTCAAGTCCAAAGCCTCCTAACTCACTCACTCGTCCCTCAAGTCCAAAGCCTCCTAACTCACTCACTCGTCCCTCAAGTCCAAAGCCTCCTAACTCACTCACTCGTCCCTCAAGTCCAAAGCCTCCTAACTCACTCACTCGTCCCTCAAGTCCAAAGCCTCCTAACTCACTCACTCGTCCCTCAAGTCCAAAGCCTCCTAACTCACTCACTCGTCCAAAGCCTCCTAACTCACTCACTTGTCCCTGAAGTCCAAAGCCTCCTAACTCACTCACTCGCCCAAAGCCTCCTAACTCACTCACTAGTCCCTCAAGTCCAAAGCCTCCTAACTCACTCACTCGTCCCTCAAGTCCAAAGCCTCCTAACTCACTCACTAGTCCAAAACCTCCTAACTCACTCACTCGTCCCTCAAGTCCAAAGCCTCCTAACTCACTCACTCATCCAAAGCCTCCTAACTCACTCACTCGTCCCTCAAGTCCAAAGCCTCCTAACTCACTCACTCGTCCAAAGCCTCCTAACTCACTCACTCGTCCCTCAAGTCCAAAGCCTCCTAACTCACTCACTCGTCCCTCAAGTCCAAAGCCTCCTAACTCACTCACTCGTCCCTCAAGTCCAAAGCCTCATAACTCACTCACTCGTCCCTCAAGTCCAAAGCCTCCTAACTTACTCACTCGTCCCTCAAGTCCAAAGCCTCCTAACTCACTCACTCGTCCAAAGCCTCCTAACTCACTCACTCGTCCCTCAAGTCCAAAGCTTCCTAACTCACTCACTCGTCCCTCAAGTCCAAAGCCTCCTAACTCACTCACTCGTCCAAAGCCTCCTAACTCACTCACTCGTCCCTCAAGTCCAAAGCCTCCTAACTCACTCACTCGTCCAAAGCCTCCTAACTCACTCACTCGTCCCTCAAGTCCAAAGCCTCATAACTCACTCACTCCTCCCAAGCCTCCTAACTCACTCACTCGTCCCTCAAGTCCAAAGCCTCCTAACTCACTCACTCGTCCAAAGCCTCCTAACTCACTCACTCGTCCCTCAAGTCCAAAGCCTCCTAACTCACTCACTCGTCCAAAGCCTCCTAACTCACTCACTCGTCCCTCAAGTCCAAAGCCTCATAACTCACTCACTCCTCCCAAGCCTCCTAACTCACTCACTCGTCCCTCAAGTCCAAAGCCTCCTAACTCACTCACTCGTCCCTCAAGTCCAACGCCTCCTAACTCACTCACTCGTCCAAAGCCTCCTAACTCACTCACTCGTCCCTCAAGTCCAAAGCCTCCTAACTCACTCACGCGTCCCTCAAGTCCAAAGCCTCCTAACTCACTCACTCGTCCAAAGCCTCCTAACTCACTCACTCGTCCCTCAAGTCCAAAGCCTCCTAACTCACTCACTTGTCCCTCAAGTCCAAAGCCTCCTAACTCACTCACTCGTCCAAAGCCTCCTAACTCACTCACTCGTCCCTCAAGTCCAAAGCCTCCTAACTCACTCACTCGTCCAAAGCCTCCTAACTCACTCACTCGTCCCTCAAGTCCAAAGCCTCCTAACTCACTCACTCGTCCAAAGCCTCCTAACTCACTCACTCGTCCCTCAAGTCCAAAGCCTCCTAACTCACTCACTCATCCAAAGCCTCCTAACTTACTCACTCGTCCCTCAAGTCCAAAGCCTCCTAACTCACTCACTCGTCCAAAGCCTCCTAACTCACTCACTCGTCCCTCAAGTCCAAAGCCTCATAACTCACTCACTCGTCCAAAGCCTCCTAACTCACTCACTCGTCCCTCAAGTCCAAAGCCTCCTAACTCACTCACTCGTCCCTCAAGTCCAAAGCCTCCTAACTCACTCACTCGTCCCTCAAGTCCAAAGCCTCCTAACTCACTCACTCGTCCCTCAAGTCCAAAGCCTCCTAACTCACTCACTCGTCCCTCAAGTCCAAAGCCTAATTCACTCACTCGTCCAAAGCCTCCTAACTCACTCACTCGTCCCTCAAGTCCAAAGCCTCCTAACTCACTCACTCGTCCAAAGCCTCCTAACTCACTCACTCGTCCCTCAAGTCCAAAGCCTCCTAACTCACTCACTCGTCCCTCAAGTCCAAAGCCTCCTAACTCACTCACTCGTCCCTCAAGTCCAAAGCCTCCTAACTCACTCACTCGTCCCTCAAGTCCAAAGCCTCCTAACTCACTCACTCGTCCCTCAAGTCCAAAGCCTCCTAACTCACTCACTCGTCCCTCAAGTCCAAAGCCTCCTAACTCACTCACTCGTCCCTCAAGTCCAAAGCCTCCTAACTCACTCACTCGTCCCTCAAGTCCAAAACCTCCTAACTCACTTACTCGTCCAAAGCCTCCTAACACACTCACTCGTCCCTCAAGTCCAAAGCCTCCTAACTCACTCACTCGACCCTAAAGTCCAAAGCCTCCTAACTCACTCATTCGTCCCTCAAGTCCAAAGCCTCCTAACTCACTCACTCGTCCCTCAAGTCCAAAGCCTCCTAACTCACTCACTCGTCCCTCAAGTCCAAAGCCTCCTAACTCACTCGTCCAAAGCCTCCTAACTCACTCACTAGTCCCTCAAGTCCAAAGCCTCCTAACTCACTCACTCGTCCCTCAAGTCCAAAGCCTCCTAACTCACTCACTCGTCCAAAGCCTCCTAACTCACTCACTCGTCCCTCAAGTCCAAAGCCTCCTAACTCACTCACTCGTCCCTCAAGTCCAAAGCCTCCTAACTCACTCACTCGTCCCTCAAGTCCAAAGCCTCCTAACTCACTCACTCGTCCCTCAAGTCCAAAGGCTCCTAACTCACTCACTCGTCCAAAGCCTCCTAACTCACTCACTCGTCCCTCAAGTCCAAAGCCTCCTAACTCACTCACTCGTCCCTCAAGTCCAAAGCCTCCTAACTCACTCACTCGTCCCTCAAGTCCAAAGCCTCCTAACTCACTCACTCGTCCCTCAAGTCCAAAGCCTCCTAACTCACTCACTCGTCCAAAGCCTCCTAACTCACTCACTCGTCCCTCAAGTCCAAAGCCTCCTAACTCACTCACTCGTCCAAAGCCTCCTAACTCACTCACTCGTCCCTCAAGTCCAAAGCCTCCTAACTCACTCACTCGTCCCTCAAGTCCAAAGCCTCCTAACTCACTCACTCGTCCAAAGCCTCCTAACTCACTCACTTGTCCCTGAAGTCCAAAGCCTCCTAACTCACTCACTCGCCCAAAGCCTCCTAACTCACTCACTAGTCCCTCAAGTCCAAAGCCTCCTAACTCACTCACTCGTCCCTCAAGTCCAAAGCCTCCTAACTCACTCACTCGTCCAAAGCCTCCTAACTCACTCACTCGTCCCTCAAGTCCAAAGCCTCCTAACTCACTCACTCGTCCAAAGCCTCCTAACTCACTCACTCGTCCAAAGCCTCCTAACTCACTCACTCGTCCCTCAAGTCCAAAGCCTCCTAACTCACTCACTCGTCCCTCAGGTCCAAAGCCTCCTAACTCACTCACTCGTCCCTCAAGTCCAAAGCTTCCTAACTCACTCACTCGTCCAAAGCCTCCTAACTCACTCACTCGTCCAAAGCCTCCTAACCCACTCACTCGTCCCTCAAGTCCAAAGCCTCCTAACTCACTCACTCGTCCCTCAAGTCCAAAGCCTCCTAACTCACTCACTCGTCCCTCAAGTCCAAAGCCTCCTAACTCACTCACTCGTCCCTCAAGTCCAAAGCCTCCTAACTCACTAACTCGTCCAAAGCCTCCTAACTCACTCACTCGTCCAAAGCCTCCTAACTCACTCACTCGTCCCTCAAGTCCAAAGCCTCCTAACTCACTCACTCGTCCCTCAAGTCCAAAGCCTCCTAACTCACTCACTCGTCCCTCAAGTCCAAAGCCTCCTAACTCACTCACTCGTCCAAAGCCTCCTAACTCACTCACTCGTCCCTCAAGTCCAAAGCCTCCTAACTCACTCACTCGTCCCTCAAGTCCAAAGCCTCCTAACTCACTCACTCGTCCCTCAAGTCCAAAGCCTCCTAACTCACTCACTCGTCCCTCAAGTCCAAAGCCTCCTAACTCACTCACTCGTCCAAAGCCTCCTAACTCACTCACTCGTCCCTCAAGTCCAAAGTCTCCTAACTCACTCACTCGTCCAAAGCCTCCTAACTCACTCACTCGTCCAAAGCCTCCTAACTCACTCACTCGTCCCTCAAGTCCAAAGCCTCCTAACTCACTCACTCGTCCCTCAGGTCCAAAGCCTCCTAACTCACTCACTCGTCCCTCAAGTCCAAAGCTTCCTAACTCACTCACTCGTCCAAAGCCTCCTAACTCACTCACTCGTCCAAAGCCTCCTAACCCACTCACTCGTCCCTCAAGTCCAAAGCCTCCTAACTCACTCACTCGTCCCTCAAGTCCAAAGCCTCCTAACTCACTCACTCGTCCCTCAAGTCCAAAGCCTCCTAACTCACTCACTCGTCCGTCAAGTCCAAAGCCTCCTAACTCACTCACTCGTCCCTCAAGTCCAAAGCCTCCTAACTCACTCACTCGTCCCTCAAGTCCAAAGCCTCCTAACTCACTCACTCGTCCCTCAAGTCCAAAGCCTCCTAACTCACTCACTCGTCCGTCAAGTCCAAAGCCTCCTAACTCACTCACTCGTCCCTCAAGTCCAAAGCCTCCTAACTCACTTACTCGTTCAAAGCCTCCTAACTCACTCACTCGTCCCTCAAGTCCAAAGCCTCCTAACTCACTCACTCGTCCCTCAAGTCCAAAGCCTCCTAACTCACTCACTCGTCCAAAGCCTCCTAACTCACTCACTCGTCCCTCAAGTCCAAAGCCTCCTAACTCACTCCCTCGTCCAAAGCCTCCTAACTCACTCACTCGTCCAAAGCCTCCTAACTCACTCACTCGTCCCTCAAGTCCAAAGCCTCCTAACTCACTCACTCGTCCCTCAAGTCCAAAGCCTAGTAACTCACTCACTCGTCCAAAGCCTCCTAACTCACTCACTCGTCCCTCAAGTCCAAAGCCTCCTAACTCACTCACTCGTCCCTCAAGTCCAAAGCCTCCTAACTCACTCACTCGTCCCTCAAGTCCAAAGCCTCCTAACTCACTCACTCGTCCCTCAAGTCCAAAGCCTCCTAACTCACTCACTCGTCCCTCAAGTCCAAAGCCTCCTAACTCACTCACTCGTCCCTCAAGTCCAAAGCCTCCTAACTCACTCACTCGTCCAAAGCCTCCTAACTCACTCACTTGTCCCTGAAGTCCAAAGCCTCCTAACTCACTCACTCGCCCAAAGCCTCCTAACTCACTCACTAGTCCCTCAAGTCCAAAGCCTCCTAACTCACTCACTCGTCCCTCAAGTCCAAAGCCTCCTAACTCACTCACTAGTCCAAAACCTCCTAACTCACACACTCGTCCCTCAAGTCCAAAGCCTCCTAACTCACTCACTCATCCAAAGCCTCCTAACTCACTCACTCGTCCCTCAAGTCCAAAGCCTCCTAACTCACTCACTCGTCCAAAGCCTCCTAACTCACTCACTCGTCCCTCAAGTCCAAAGCCTCCTAACTCACTCACTCGTCCCTCAAGTCCAAAGCCTCATAACTCACTCACTCGTCCCTCAAGTCCAAAGCCTCCTAACTTACTCACTCGTCCCTCAAGTCCAAAGCCTCCTAACTCACTCACTCGTCCAAAGCCTCCTAACTCACTCACTCGTCCCTCAAGTCCAAAGCTTCCTAACTCACTCACTCGTCCCTCAAGTCCAAAGCCTCCTAACTCACTCACTCGTCCAAAGCCTCCTAACTCACTCACTCGTCCCTCAAGTCCAAAGCCTCCTAACTCACTCACTCGTCCAAAGCCTCCTAACTCACTCACTCGTCCCTCAAGTCCAAAGCCTCATAACTCACTCACTCCTCCCAAGCCTCCTAACTCACTCACTCGTCCCTCAAGTCCAAAGCCTCCTAACTCACTCACTCGTCCAAAGCCTCCTAACTCACTCACTCGTCCCTCAAGTCCAAAGCCTCCTAACTCACTCACTCGTCCAAAGCCTCCTAACTCACTCACTCGTCCCTCAAGTCCAAAGCCTCATAACTCACTCACTCCTCCCAAGCCTCCTAACTCACTCACTCGTCCCTCAAGTCCAAAGCCTCCTAACTCACTCACTCGTCCAAAGCCTCCTAACTCACTCACTCGTCCCTCAAGTCCAAAGCCTCCTAACTCACTCACTCGTCCCTCAAGTCCAAAGCCTCCTAACTCACTCACTCATCCCTCAAGTCCAAAGCCTCCTAACTCACTCACTCGTCCCTCAAGTCCAACGCCTCCTAACTCACTCACTCGTCCAAAGCCTCCTAACTCACTCACTCGTCCCTCAAGTCCAAAGCCTCCTAACTCACTCACGCGTCCCTCAAGTCCAAAGCCTCCTAACTCACTCACTCGTCCAAAGCCTCCTAACTCACTCACTCGTCCCTCAAGTCCAAAGCCTCCTAACTCACTCACTTGTCCCTCAAGTCCAAAGCCTCCTAACTCACTCACTCGTCCAAAGCCTCCTAACTCACTCACTCGTCCCTCAAGTCCAAAGCCTCCTAACTCACTCACTCGTCCAAAGCCTCCTAACTCACTCACTCGTCCCTCAAGTCCAAAGCCTCCTAACTCACTCACTCGTCCAAAGCCTCCTAACTCACTCACTCGTCCCTCAAGTCCAAAGCCTCCTAACTCACTCACTCATCCAAAGCCTCCTAACTTACTCACTCGTCCCTCAAGTCCAAAGCCTCCTAACTCACTCACTCGTCCAAAGCCTCCTAACTCACTCACTCGTCCCTCAAGTCCAAAGCCTCCTAACTCACTCACTCGTCCAAAGCCTCCTAACTCACTCACTCGTCCCTCAAGTCCAAAGCCTCCTAACTCACTCACTCGTCCCTCAAGTCCAAAGCCTCCTAACTCACTCACTCGTCCCTCAAGTCCAAAGCCTCCTAACTCACTCACTCGTCCCTCAAGTCCAAAGCCTCCTAACTCACTCACTCGTCCCTCAAGTCCAAAGCCTCCTAACTCACTCACTCGTCCCTCAAGTCCAAAGCCTAATTCACTCACTCGTCCAAAGCCTCCTAACTCACTCACTCGTCCCTCAAGTCCAAAGCCTCCTAACTCACTCACTCGTCCAAAGCCTCCTAACTCACTCACTCGTCCCTCAAGTCCAAAGCCTCCTAACTCACTCACTCGTCCCTCAAGTCCAAAGCCTCCTAACTCACTCACTCGTCCCTCAAGTCCAAAGCCTCCTAACTCACTCACTCGTCCCTCAAGTCCAAAGCCTCCTAACTCACTCACTCGTCCCTCAAGTCCAAAGCCTCCTAACTCACTCACTCGTCCCTCAAGTCCAAAGCCTCCTAACTCACTCACTCGTCCCTCAAGTCCAAAGCCTCCTAACTCACTCACTCGTCCCTCAAGTCCAAAACCTCCTAACTCACTTACTCGTCCAAAGCCTCCTAACACACTCACTCGTCCCTCAAGTCCAAAGCCTCCTAACTCACTCACTCGACCCTAAAGTCCAAAGTCTCCTAACTCACTCATTCGTCCCTCAAGTCCAAAGCCTCCTAACTCACTCACTCGTCCCTCAAGTCCAAAGCCTCCTAACTCACTCACTCGTCCCTCAAGTCCAAAGCCTCCTAACTCACTCGTCCAAAGCCTCCTAACTCACTCACTAGTCCCTCAAGTCCAAAGCCTCCTAACTCACTCACTCGTCCCTCAAGTCCAAAGCCTCCTAACTCACTCACTCGTCCAAAGCCTCCTAACTCACTCACTCGTCCCTCAAGTCCAAAGCCTCCTAACTCACTCACTCGTCCCTCAAGTCCAAAGCCTCCTAACTCACTCACTCGTCCCTCAAGTCCAAAGCCTCCTAACTCACTCACTCGTCCCTCAAGTCCAAAGGCTCCTAACTCACTCACTCGTCCAAAGCCTCCTAACTCACTCACTCGTCCCTCAAGTCCAAAGCCTCCTAACTCACTCACTCGTCCCTCAAGTCCAAAGCCTCCTAACTCACTCACTCGTCCCTCAAGTCCAAAGCCTCCTAACTCACTCACTCGTCCCTCAAGTCCAAAGCCTCCTAACTCACTCACTCGTCCAAAGCCTCCTAACTCACTCACTCGTCCCTCAAGTCCAAAGCCTCCTAACTCACTCACTCGTCCAAAGCCTCCTAACTCACTCACTCGTCCCTCAAGTCCAAAGCCTCCTAACTCACTCACTCGTCCCTCAAGTCCAAAGCCTCCTAACTCACTCACTCGTCCAAAGCCTCCTAACTCACTCACTTGTCCCTGAAGTCCAAAGCCTCCTAACTCACTCACTCGCCCAAAGCCTCCTAACTCACTCACTAGTCCCTCAAGTCCAAAGCCTCCTAACTCACTCACTCGTCCCTCAAGTCCAAAGCCTCCTAACTCACTCACTCGTCCCTCAAGTCCAAAGCCTCCTAACTCACTCACTCGTCCAAAGCCTCCTAACTCACTCACTCGTCCCTCAAGTCCAAAGCCTCCTAACTCACTCACTCGTCCAAAGCCTCCTAACTCACTCACTCGTCCAAAGCCTCCTAACTCACTCACTCGTCCCTCAAGTCCAAAGCCTCCTAACTCACTCACTCGTCCCTCAGGTCCAAAGCCTCCTAACTCACTCACTCGTCCCTCAAGTCCAAAGCTTCCTAACTCACTCACTCGTCCAAAGCCTCCTAACTCACTCACTCGTCCAAAGCCTCCTAACCCACTCACTCGTCCCTCAAGTCCAAAGCCTCCTAACTCACTCACTCGTCCCTCAAGTCCAAAGCCTCCTAACTCACTCACTCGTCCCTCAAGTCCAAAGCCTCCTAACTCACTCACTCGTCCCTCAAGTCCAAAGCCTCCTAACTCACTAACTCGTCCAAAGCCTCCTAACTCACTCACTCGTCCAAAGCCTCCTAACTCACTCACTCGTCCCTCAAGTCCAAAGCCTCCTAACTCACTCACTCGTCCCTCAAGTCCAAAGCCTCCTAACTCACTCACTCGTCCCTCAAGTCCAAAGCCTCCTAACTCACTCACTCGTCCCTCAAGTCCAAAGCCTCCTAACTCACTCACTCGTCCCTCAAGTCCAAAGCCTCCTAACTCACTCACTCGTCCCTCAAGTCCAAAGCCTCCTAACTCACTCACTCGTCCCTCAAGTCCAAAGCCTCCTAACTCACTCACTCGTCCCTCAAGTCCAAAGCCTCCTAACTCACTCACTCGTCCAAAGCCTCCTAACTCACTCACTCGTCCCTCAAGTCCAAAGCCTCCTAACTCACTCACTCGTCCAAAGCCTCCTAACTCACTCACTCGTCCAAAGCCTCCTAACTCACTCACTCGTCCCTCAAGTCCAAAGCCTCCTAACTCACTCACTCGTCCCTCAGGTCCAAAGCCTCCTAACTCACTCACTCGTCCCTCAAGTCCAAAGCTTCCTAACTCACTCACTCGTCCCTCAAGTCCAAAGCCTCCTAACTCACTCACTCGTCCCTCAAGTCCAAAGCCTCCTAACTCACTCACTCGTCCAAAGCCTCCTAACTCACTCACTCGTCCAAAGCCTCCTAACTCACTCACTCGTCCCTCAAGTCCAAAGCCTCCTAACTCACTCACTCGTCCCTCAAGTCCAAAGCCTCCTAACTCACTCACTCGTCCAAAGCCTCCTAACTCACTCACTCGTCCCTCAAGTCCAAAGCCTCCTAACTCACTCCCTCGTCCAAAGCCTCCTAACTCACTCACTCGTCCAAAGCCTCCTAACTCACTCACTCGTCCCTCAAGTCCAAAGCCTCCTAACTCACTCACTCGTCCCTCAAGTCCAAAGCCTAGTAACTCACTCACTCGTCCAAAGCCTCCTAACTCACTCACTCGTCCCTCAAGTCCAAAGCCTCCTAACTCACTCACTCGTCCCTCAAGTCCAAAGCCTCCTAACTCACTCACTCGTCCCTCAAGTCCAAAGCCTCCTAACTCACTCACTCGTCCCTCAAGTCCAAAGCCTCCTAACTCACTCACTCGTCCCTCAAGTCCAAAGCCTCCTAACTCACTCACTCATCCCTCAAGTCCAAAGCCTCCTAACTCACTCACTCGTCCAAAGCCTCCTAACTCACTCACTTGTCCCTGAAGTCCAAAGCCTCCTAACTCACTCACTCGCCCAAAGCCTCCTAACTCACTCACTAGTCCCTCAAGTCCAAAGCCTCCTAACTCACTCACTCGTCCCTCAAGTCCAAAGCCTCCTAACTCACTCACTAGTCCAAAACCTCCTAACTCACTCACTCGTCCCTCAAGTCCAAAGCCTCCTAACTCACTCACTCATCCAAAGCCTCCTAACTCACTCACTCGTCCCTCAAGTCCAAAGCCTCCTAACTCACTCACTCGTCCCTCAAGTCCAAAGCCTCCTAACTCACTCACTCGTCCCTCAAGTCCAAAGCCTCCTAACTCACTCACTCGTCCCTCAAGTCCAAAGCCTCATAACTCACTCACTCGTCCCTCAAGTCCAAAGCCTCCTAACTCACTCACTCGTCCCTCAAGTCCAAAGCCTCCTAACTCACTCACTCGTCCCTCAAGTCCAAAGCCTCCTAACTCACTCACTCGTCCCTCAAGTCCAAAGCCTCCTAACTCACTTACTCGTTCAAAGCCTCCTAACTCACTCACTCGTCCCTCAAGTCCAAAGCCTCCTAACTCACTCACTCGTCCCTCAAGTCCAAAGCCTCCTAACTCACTCACTCGTCCAAAGCCTCCTAACTCACTCACTCGTCCCTCAAGTCCAAAGCCTCCTAACTCACTCCCTCAAGTCCAAAGCCTCCTAACTCACTCACTCGTCCAAAGCCTCCTAACTCACTCACTCGTCCCTCAAGTCCAAAGCCTCCTAACTCACTCACTCGTCCCTCAAGTCCAAAGCCTCCTAACTCACTCACTCGTCCCTCAAGTCCAAAGCCTCCTAACTCACTCACTCGTCCCTCAAGTCCAAAGCCTCCTAACTCACTCACTCGTCCCTCAAGTCCAAAGCCTCCTAACTCACTCACTCGTCCAAAGCCTCCTAACTCACTCACTTGTCCCTGAAGTCCAAAGCCTCCTAACTCACTCACTCGCCCAAAGCCTCCTAACTCACTCACTAGTCCCTCAAGTCCAAAGCCTCCTAACTCACTCACTCGTCCCTCAAGTCCAAAGCCTCCTAACTCACTCACTAGTCCAAAACCTCCTAACTCACTCACTCGTCCCTCAAGTCCAAAGCCTCCTAACTCACTCACTCATCCAAAGCCTCCTAACTCACTCACTCGTCCCTCAAGTCCAAAGCCTCCTAACTCACTCACTCGTCCAAAGCCTCCTAACTCACTCACTCGTCCCTCAAGTCCAAAGCCTCCTAACTCACTCACTCGTCCCTCAAGTCCAAAGCCTCCTAACTCACTCACTCGTCCCTCAAGTCCAAAGCCTCCTAACTCACTCACTCGTCCCTCAAGTCCAAAGCCTCATAACTCACTCACTCGTCCCTCAAGTCCAAAGCCTCCTAACTTACTCACTCGTCCCTCAAGTCCAAAGCCTCCTAACTCACTCACTCGTCCAAAGCCTCCTAACTCACTCACTCGTCCCTCAAGTCCAAAGCTTCCTAACTCACTCACTCGTCCCTCAAGTCCAAATCCTCCTAACTCACTCACTCGTCCAAAGCCTCCTAACTCACTCACTCGTCCCTCAAGTCCAAAGCCTCCTAACTCACTCACTCGTCCAAAGCCTCCTAACTCACTCACTCGTCCCTCAAGTCCAAAGCCTCATAACTCACTCACTCCTCCCAAGCCTCCTAACTCACTCACTCGTACCTCAAGTCCAAAGCCTCCTAACTCACTCACTCGTCCAAAGCCTCCTAACTCACTCACTCGTCCCTCAAGTCCAAAGCCTCCTAACTCACTCACTCGTCCAAAGCCTCCTAACTCACTCACTCGTCCCTCAAGTCCAAAGCCTCATAACTCACTCACTCCTTCCAAGCCTCCTAACTCACTCACTCGTCCCTCAAGTCCAAAGCCTCCTAACTCACTCACTCGTCCAAAGCCTCCTAACTCACTCACTCGTCCCTCAAGTCCAAAGCCTCCTAACTCACTCACTCGTCCCTCAAGTCCAAAGCCTCCTAACTCACTCACTCGTCCCTCAAGTCCAAAGCCTCCTAACTCACTCACTCGTCCCTCAAGTCCAACGCCTCCTAACTCACTCACTCGTCCAAAGCCTCCTAACTCACTCACTCGTCCCTCAAGTCCAAAGCCTCCTAACTCACTCACTCGTCCCTCAAGTCCAAAGCCTCCTAACTCACTCACTCGTCCAAAGCCTCCTAACTCACTCACTCGTCCCTCAAGTCCAAAGCCTCCTAACTCACTCACTTGTCCCTCAAGTCCAAAGCCTCCTAACTCACTCACTCGTCCAAAGCCTCCTAACTCACTCACTCGTCCCTCAAGTCCAAAGCCTCCTAACTCACTCACTCGTCCAAAGCCTCCTAACTCACTCACTCGTCCCTCAAGTCCAAAGCCTCCTAACTCACTCACTCGTCCAAAGCCTCCTAACTCACTCACTCGTCCCTCAAGTCCAAAGCCTCCTAACTCACTCACTCATCCAAAGCCTCCTAACTTACTCACTCGTCCCTCAAGTCCAAAGCCTCCTAACTCACTCACTCGTCCAAAGCCTCCTAACTCACTCACTCGTCCCTCAAGTCCAAAGCCTCATAACTCACTCACTCGTCCAAAGCCTCCTAACTCACTCACTCGTCCCTCAAGTCCAAAGCCTCCTAACTCACTCACTCGTCCCTCAAGTCCAAAGCCTCCTAACTCACTCACTCGTCCGTCAAGTCCAAAGCCTCCTAACTCACTCACTCGTCCCTCAAGTCCAAAGCCTCCTAACTCACTCACTCGTCCCTCAAGTCCAAAGCCTCCTAACTCACTCACTCGTCCCTCAAGTCCAAAGCCTAACTCACTCACTCGTCCAAAGCCTCCTAACTCACTCACTCGTCCCTCAAGTCCAAAGCCTCCTAACTCACTCACTCGTCCAAAGCCTCCTAACTCACTCACTCGTCCCTCAAGTCCAAAGCCTCCTAACTCACTCACTCGTCCCTCAAGTCCAAAGCCTCATAACTCACTCACTCGTCCCTCAAGTCCAAAGCCTCCTAACTCACTCACTCGTCCCTCAAGTCCAAAGCCTCCTAACTCACTCACTCGTCCCTCAAGTCCAAAGCCTCCTAACTCACTCACTCGTCCCTCAAGTCCAAAGCCTCCTAACTCACTCACTCGTCCCTCAAGTCCAAAGCCTCCTAACTCACTCACTCGTCCCTCAAGTCCAAAACCTCCTAACTCACTTACTCGTCCAAAGCCTCCTAACACACTCACTCGTCCCTCAAGTCCAAAGCCTCCTAACTCACTCACTCGACCCTAAAGTCCAAAGCCTCCTAACTCACTCATTCGTCCCTCAAGTCCAAAGCCTCCTAACTCACTCACTCGTCCCTCAAGTCCAAAGCCTCCTAACTCACTCACTCGACCCTCAAGTCCAAAGCCTCCTAACTCACTCGTCCAAAGCCTCCTAACTCACTCACTAGTCCCTCAAGTCCAAAGCCTCCTAACTCACTCACTCGTCCCTCAAGTCCAAAGCCTCCTAACTCACTCACTCGTCCAAAGCCTCCTAACTCACTCACTCGTCCCTCAAGTCCAAAGCCTCCTAACTCACTCACTCGTCCCTCAAGTCCAAAGCCTCCTAACTCACTCACTCGTCCCTCAAGTCCAAAGCCTCCTAACTCACTCACTCGTCCCTCAAGTCCAAAGGCTCCTAACTCACTCACTCGTCCAAAGCCTCCTAACTCACTCACTCGTCCCTCAAGTCCAAAGCCTCCTAACTCACTCACTCGTCCCTCAAGTCCAAAGCCTCCTAACTCACTCACTCGTCCCTCAAGTCCAAAGCCTCCTAACTCACTCACTCGTCCCTCAAGTCCAAAGGCTCCTAACTCACTCACTCGTCCAAAGCCTCCTAACTCACTCACTCGTCCCTCAAGTCCAAAGCCTCCTAACTCACTCACTCGTCCAAAGCCTCCTAACTCACTCACTCGTCCCTCAAGTCCAAAGCCTCATAACTCACTCACTCGTCCCTCAAGTCCAAAGCCTCCTAACTCACTCACTCGTCCAAAGCCTCCTAACTCACTCACTTGTCCCTGAAGTCCAAAGCCTCCTAACTCACTCACTCGCCCAAAGCCTCCTAACTCACTCACTAGTCCCTCAAGTCCAAAGCCTCCTAACTCACTCACTCGTCCCTCAAGTCCAAAGCCTCCTAACTCACTCACTCGTCCAAAGCCTCCTAACTCACTCACTCGTCCCTCAAGTCCAAAGCCTCCTAACTCACTCACTCGTCCAAAGCCTCCTAACTCACTCACTCGTCCAAAGCCTCCTAACTCACTCACTCGTCCCTCAAGTCCAAAGCCTCCTAACTCACTCACTCGTCCCTCAGGTCCAAAGCCTCCTAACTCACTCACTCGTCCCTCAGGTCCAAAGCCTCCTAACTCACTCACTCGTCCCTCAAGTCCAAAGCTTCCTAACTCACTCACTCGTCCAAAGCCTCCTAACTCACTCACTCGTCCAAAGCCTCCTAACCCACTCACTCGTCCCTCAAGTCCAAAGCCTCCTAACTCACTCACTCGTCCCTCAAGTCCAAAGCCTCCTAACTCACTCACTCGTCCCTCAAGTCCAAAGCCTCCTAACTCACTCACTCGTCCAAAGCCTCCTAACTCACTCACTCGTCCCTCAAGTCCAAAGCCTCCTAACTCACTCACTCGTCCCTCAAGTCCAAAGCCTCCTAACTCACTCACTCGTCCCTCAAGTCCAAAGCCTCCTAACTCACTCACTCGTCCCTCAAGTCCAAAGGCTCCTAACTCACTCACTCGTCCAAAGCCTCCTAACTCACTCACTCGTCCCTCAAGTCCAAAGCCTCCTAACTCACTCACTCGTCCCTCAAGTCCAAAGCCTCCTAACTCACTCACTCGTCCCTCAAGTCCAAAGCCTCCTAACTCACTCACTCGTCCCTCAAGTCCAAAGCCTCCTAACTCACTCACTCGTCCAAAGCCTCCTAACTCACTCACTCGTCCCTCAAGTCCAAAGCCTCCTAACTCACTCACTCGTCCAAAGCCTCCTAACTCACTCACTCGTCCAAAGCCTCCTAACTCACTCACTCGTCCCTCAAGTCCAAAGCCTCCTAACTCACTCACTCGTCCCTCAGGTCCAAAGCCTCCTAACTCACTCACTCGTCCCTCAAGTCCAAAGCTTCCTAACTCACTCACTCGTCCAAAGCCTCCTAACTCACTCACTCGTCCAAAGCCTCCTAACCCACTCACTCGTCCCTCAAGTCCAAAGCCTCCTAACTCACTCACTCGTCCCTCAAGTCCAAAGCCTCCTAACTCACTCACTCGTCCCTCAAGTCCAAAGCCTCCTAACTCACTCACTCGTCCGTCAAGTCCAAAGCCTCCTAACTCACTCACTCGTCCCTCAAGTCCAAAGCCTCCTAACTCACTCACTCGTCCCTCAAGTCCAAAGCCTCCTAACTCACTCACTCGTCCCTCAAGTCCAAAGCCTCCTAACTCACTCACTCGTCCCTCAAGTCCAAAGCCTCCTAACTCACTCACTCGTCCCTCAAGTCCAAAGCCTCCTAACTCACTTACTCGTTCAAAGCCTCCTAACTCACTCACTCGTCCCTCAAGTCCAAAGCCTCCTAACTCACTCACTCGTCCCTCAAGTCCAAAGCCTCCTAACTCACTCACTCGTCCAAAGCCTCCTAACTCACTCACTCGTCCCTCAAGTCCAAAGCCTCCTAACTCACTCACTCGTCCAAAGCCTCCTAACTCACTCACTCGTCCAAAGCCTCCTAACTCACTCACTCGTCCCTCAAGTCCAAAGCCTCCTAACTCACTCACTCGTCCCTCAAGTCCAAAGCCTAGTAACTCACTCACTCGTCCAAAGCCTCCTAACTCACTCACTCGTCCCTCAAGTCCAAAGCCTCCTAACTCACTCACTCGTCCCTCAAGTCCAAAGCCTCCTAACTCACTCACTCGTCCCTCAAGTCCAAAGCCTCCTAACTCACTCACTCGTCCCTCAAGTCCAAAGCCTCCTAACTCAATCACTCGTCCCTCAAGTCCAAAGACTCCTAACTCACTCACTCGTCCCTCAAGTCCAAAGCCTCCTAACTCACTCACTCGTCCAAAGCCTCCTAACTCACTCACTTGTCCCTGAAGTCCAAAGCCTCCTAACTCACTCACTCGCCCAAAGCCTCCTAACTCACTCACTAGTCCCTCAAGTCCAAAGCCTCCTAACTCACTCACTCGTCCCTCAAGTCCAAAGCCTCCTAACTCACTCACTAGTCCAAAACCTCCTAACTCACTCACTCGTCCCTCAAGTCCAAAGCCTCCTAATTCACTCACTCATCCAAAGCCTCCTAACTCACTCACTCGTCCCTCAAGTCCAAAGCCTCCTAACTCACTCACTCGTCCAAAGCCTCCTAACTCACTCACTCGTCCCTCAAGTCCAAAGCCTCCTAACTCACTCACTCGTCCCTCAAGTCCAAAGCCTCCTAACTCACTCACTCGTCCCTCAAGTCCAAAGCCTCCTAACTCACTCACTCGTCCCTCAAGTCCAAAGCCTCCTAACTCACTCACTCGTCCCTCAAGTCCAAAGCCTCATAACTCACTCACTCGTCCCTCAAGTCCAAAGCCTCCTAACTTACTCACTCGTCCCTCAAGTCCAAAGCCTCCTAACTCACTCACTCGTCCAAAGCCTCCTAACTCACTCACTCGTCCCTCAAGTCCAAAGCTTCCTAACTCACTCACTCGTCCCTCAAGTCCAAAGCCTCCTAACTCACTCACTCGTCCAAAGCCTCCTAACTCACTCACTCGTCCCTCAAGTCCAAAGCCTCCTAACTCACTCACTCGTCCAAAGCCTCCTAACTCACTCACTCGTCCCTCAAGTCCAAAGCCTCATAACTCACTCACTTTTCCCAAGCCTACTAACTCACTCACTCGTCCCTCAAGTCCAAAGCCTCCTAACTCACTCACTCGTCCAAAGCCTCCTAACTCACTCACTCGTCCCTCAAGTCCAAAGCCTCATAACTCACTCACTCGTCCCTCAAGTCCAAAGCCTCCTAACTCACTCACTCGTCCCTCAAGTCCAAAGCCTCATAACTCACTCACTCCTCCCAAGCCTCCTAACTCACTCACTCGTCCCTCAAGTCCAAAGCCTCCTAACTCACTCACTCGTCCAAAGCCTCCTAACTCACTCACTCGTCCCTCAAGTCCAAAGCCTCCTAACTCACTCACTCGTCCCTCAAGTCCAAAGCCTCCTAACTCACTCACTCGTCCCTCAAGTCCAAAGCCTCCTAACTCACTCACTCGTCCCTCAAGTCCAACGCCTCCTAACTCACTCACTCGTCCAAAGCCTCCTAACTCACTCACTCGTCCCTCAAGTCCAAAGCCTCCTAACTCACTCACTCGTCCCTCAAGTCCAAAGCCTCCTAACTCACTCACTCGTCCAAAGCCTCCTAACTCACTCACTCGTCCCTCAAGTCCAAAGCCTCCTAACTCACTCACTTGTCCCTCAAGTCCAAAGCCTCCTAACTCACTCACTCGTCCAAAGCCTCCTAACTCACTCACTCGTCCCTCAAGTCCAAAGCCTCCTAACTCACTCACTCGTCCAAAGCCTCCTAACTCACTCACTCGTCCCTCAAGTCCAAAGCCTCCTAACTCACTCACTCGTCCAAAGCCTCCTAACTCACTCACTCGTCCCTCAAGTCCAAAGCCTCCTAACTCACTCACTCGTCCAAAGCCTCCTAACTTACTCACTCGTCCCTCAAGTCCAAAGCCTCCTAACTCACTCACTCGTCCAAAGCCTCCTAACTCACTCACTCGTCCCTCAAGTCCAAAGCCTCATAACTCACTCACTCGTCCAAAGCCTCCTAACTCACTCACTCGTCCCTCAAGTCCAAAGCCTCCTAACTCACTCACTCGTCCCTCAAGTCCAAAGCCTCCTAACTCACTCACTCGTCCCTCAAGTCCAAAGCCTCCTAACTCACTCACTCGTCCCTCAAGTCCAAAGCCTCCTAACTCACTCACTCGTCCCTCAAGTCCAAAGCCTCCTAACTCACTCACTCGTCCCTCAAGTCCAAAGCCTAACTCACTCACTCGTCCAAAGCCTCCTAACTCACTCACTCGTCCCTCAAGTCCAAAGCCTCCTAACTCACTCACTCGTCCAAAGCCTCCTAACTCACTCACTCGTCCCTCAAGTCCAAAGCCTCCTAACTCACTCACTCGTCCCTCAAGTCCAAAGCCTCCTAACTCACTCACTCGTCCCTCAAGTCCAAAGCCTCCTAACTCACTCACTCGTCCCTCAAGTCCAAAGCCTCCTAACTCACTCACTCGTCCCTCAAGTCCAAAGCCTCCTAACTCACTCACTCGTCCCTCAAGTCCAAAGCCTCCTAACTCACTCACTCGTCCCTCAAGTCCAAAGCCTCCTAACTCACTCACTCGTCCCTCAAGTCCAAAACCTCCTAACTCACTTACTCGTCCAAAGCCTCCTAACACATTCACTCGTCCCTCAAGTCCAAAGCCTCCTAACTCACTCACTCGACCCTCAAGTCCAAAGCCTCCTGACTCATTCGTCCCTCAAGTCCAAAGCCTCCTAACTCACTCACTCGTCCCTCAAGTCCAAAGCCTCCTAACTCACTCACTCGTCCCTCAAGTCCAAAGCCTCCTAACTCACTCGTCCAAAGCCTCCTAACTCACTCACTAGTCCCTCAAGTCCAAAGCCTCCTAACTCACTCACTCGTCCCTCAAGTCCAAAGCCTCCTAACTCACTCACTCGTCCAAAGCCTCCTAACTCACTCACTCGTCCCTCAAGTCCAAAGCCTCCTAACTCACTCACTCGTCCCTCAAGTCCAACGCCTCCTAACTCACTCACTCGTCCCTCAAGTCCAAAGCCTCCTAACTCACTCACTCGTCCCTCAAGTCCAAAGGCTCCTAACTCACTCACTCGTCCAAAGCCTCCTAACTCACTCACTCGTCCCTCAAGTCCAAAGCCTCCTAACTCACTCACTCGTCCCTCAAGTCCAAAGCCTCCTAACTCACTCACTCGTCCCTCAAGTCCAAAGCCTCCTAACTCACTCACTCGTCCCTCAAGTCCAAAGCCTCCTAACTCACTCACTCGTCCAAAGCCTCCTAACTCACTCACTCGTCCCTCAAGTCCAAAGCCTCCTAACTCACTCACTCGTCCAAAGCCTCCTAACTCACTCACTCGTCCCTCAAGTCCAAAGCCTCCTAACTCACTCACTTGTCCAAAACCTCCTAACTCACTCACTCGTCCCTCAAGTCCAAAGCCTCCTAACTCACTCACTCGTCCAAAGCCTTCTAACTCACTCACTCGTCCAAAGCCTCCTAACTCTATCAGTCGTCCAAAGCCTCCTAACTCACTCACTCGTCCCTCAAGTCCAAAGCCTCCTAACTCACTCACTCGTCCCTCAAGTCCAAAGCCTCCTAACTCACTAACTCGTCCAAAGCCTCCTAACTCACTCACTCGTCCAAAGCCTCCTAACTCACTCACTCGTCCCTCAAGTCCAAAGCCTCCTAACTCACTCACTCGTCCAAAGCCTCCTAACTCACTCACTCGTCCCTCAAGTCCAAAGCCTCCTAACTCACTCACTCGTCCAAAGCCTCCTAACTCACTCACTCGTCCCTCAAGTCCAAAGCCTCCTAACTCACTCACTCGTCCAAAGCCTCCTAACTCACTCACTCGTCCCTCAAGTCCAAAGCCTCCTAACTCACTCACTCGTCCAAAGCCTCCTAACTCACTCACTCGTCCCTCAAGTCCAAAGCCTCATAACTCACTCACTCGTCCAAAGCCTCCTAACTCACTCACTCGTCCCTCAAGTCCAAAGCCTCCTAACTCACTCACTCGTCCAAAGCCTCCTAACTCACTCACTCGTCCCTCAAGTCCCAAGCCTCCTAACTCACTCAGTCGTCCCTCAAGTCCAAAGCCTCCTAACTCACTCACTCGTACCTCAAGTCCAAAGCCTCCTAACTCACTCAGTCGTCCCTCAAGTCCAAAGCCTCCTAACTCACTCACTCGTACCTCAAGTCCAAAGCCTCCTAACTCACTCACTCATCCCTCAAGTCCAAAGCCTCCTGACTGACTCACTCGTCCCTCAAGTCCAAAGCCTCCTAACTCACTCACTCGTCCAAAGCCTCCTAACTCACTCACTCGTCCCTCAAGTCCAAAGCCTCCTAACTCACTCACTCGTCCAAAGCCTCCTAACTCACTCACTCGTCCCTCAAGTCCAAAGCCTCCTAACTCAGTCACTCGTCCCTCAAGTCCAAAGCCTCCTAACTCACTCACTCGTCCCTCAAGTCCAAAGCCTCCTAACTCACTCACTCATCCCTCAAGTCCAAAGCCTCCTAACTCACTCACTCGTCCCTCAAGTCCAAAGCCTCCTAACTCACTCACTCGTCCCTCAAGTCCAAAGCCTCCTAACTCACTCACTCGTCCCTCAAGTCCAAAGCCTCCTAACTCACTCACTCGTCCCTCAAGTCCAAAGCCTCCTAACTCACTCACTCGTCCCTCAAGTCCAAAGCCTCCTAACTCACTCACTCGTCCCTCAAGTCCAAAGCCTCCTAACTCACTCACTAGTCCAAAACCTCCTAACCTCTTCACTCGTCCCTCAAGTCCAAAGCCTCCTAACTCACTCACTCGTCCAAAGCCTCCTAACTCACTCACTCGTCCCTCAAGTCCAAAGCCTCCTAACTCACTCACTCGTCCAAAGCCTCCTAACTCACTCACTCGTCCCTCAAGTCCAAAGCCTCCTAACTCACTCACTCGTCCCTCAAGTCCAAAGCCTCCTAACTCACTCACTCGTCCCTCAAGTCCAAAGCCTCCTAACTCACTCACTCGTCCCTCAAGTCCAAAGCCTCCTAACTCACTCACTCGTCCCTCAAGTCCAAAGCCTCATAACTCACTCACTCGTCCCTCAAGTCCAAAGCCTCCTAACTTACTCACTCGTCCCTCAAGTCCAAAGCCTCCTAACTCACTCACTCGTCCAAAGCCTCCTAACTCACTCACTCGTCCCTCAAGTCCAAAGCCTCCTAACTTACTCACTCGTCCCTCAAGTCCAAAGCCTCCTAACTCACTCACTCGTCCAAAGCCTCCTAACTCACTCACTCGTCCCTCAAGTCCAAAGCCTCCTAACTCACTCACTCGTCCCTCAAGTCCAAAGCCTCCTAACTCACTCACTCGTCCAAAGCCTCCTAACTCACTCACTCGTCCCTCAAGTCCAAAGCCTCCTAACTCACTCACTCGTCCCTCAAGTCCAAAGCCTCCTAACTCACTCACTCGTCCAAAGCCTCCTAACTCACTCACTCGTCCCTCAAGTCCAAAGCCTCCTAACTCACTCACTCGTCCAAAGCCTCCTAACTCACTCACTCGTCCCTCAAGTCCAAAGCCTCATAACTCACTCACTCCTCCCAAGCCTCCTAACTCACTCACTCGTCCCTCAAGTCCAAAGCCTCCTAACTCACTCACTCGTCCAAAGCCTCCTAACTCACTCACTCGTCCCTCAAGTCCAAAGCCTCCTAACTCACTCACTCGTCCCTCAAGTCCAAAGCCTCCTAACTCACTCACTCGTCCCTCAAGTCCAAAGCCTCCTAACTCACTCACTCGTCCCTTAAGTCCAAAGCCTCCTAACTCACTCACTCGCCCCTCAAGTCCAAAGCCTCCTAACTCACTCACTCGTTCAAAGCCTCCTAACTCACTCACTCGTCCCTCAATTCCAAAGCCTCCTAACTCACTCACTCGTCCCTCAAGTCCAAAGCCTCCTAACTCACTCACTCGTCCAAAGCCTCCTAACTCACTCACTCGTCCCTCAAGTCCAAAGCCTCCTAACTCACTCACTCGTCCAAAGCCTCCTAACTCACTCACTCGTCCCTCAAGTCCAAAGCCTCCTAACTCACTCACTCGTCCCTCAAGTCCAAAGCCTCCTAACTCACTCACTCGTCCCTCAAGTCCAAAGCCTCCTAACTCACTCACTCGTCCCTTAAGTCCAAAGCCTCCTAACTCACTCACTCGTCCCTCAAGTCCAAAGCCTCCTAACTCACTCACTCGTCCAAAGCCTCCTAACTCACTCACTCGTCCCTCAAGTCCAAAGCCTCCTAACTCACTCACTCGTCCCTCAAGTCCAAAGCCTCCTAACTCACTCACTCGTCCAAAGCCTCCTAACTCACTCACTCGTCCCTCAAGTCCAAAGCCTCCTAACTCACTCACTCGTCCCTCAAGTCCAAAGCCTCCTAACTCACTAACTCGTCCAAAGCCTCCTAACTCACTCACTCGTCCCTCAAGTCCAAAGCCTCCTAACTCACTCACTCGTCCAAAGCCTCCTAACTCACTCACTCGTCCCTCAAGTCCAAAGCCTCCTAACTCACTCACTCGTCCAAAGCCTCCTAACTCACTCACTCGTCCCTCAAGTCCAAAGCCTCCTAACTCACTCACTCGTCCCTCAAGTCCAAAGCCTCCTAACTCACTCACTCGTCCCTCAAGTCCAAAGCCTCCTAACTCACTCACTCGTCCCTTAAGTCCAAAGCCTCCTAACTCACTCACTCGTCCCTCAAGTCCAAAGCCTCCTAACTCACTCACTCGTCCAAAGCCTCCTAACTCACTCACTCGTCCCTCAAGTCCAAAGCCTCCTAACTCACTCACTCGTCCCTCAAGTCCAAAGCCTCCTAACTCACTCACTCGTCCAAAGCCTCCTAACTCACTCACTCGTCCCTCAAGTCCAAAGCCTCCTAACTCACTCACTCGTCCCTCAAGTCCAAAGCCTCCTAACTCACTAACTCGTCCAAAGCCTCCTAACTCACTCACTCGTCCCTCAAGTCCAAAGCCTCCTAACTCACTCACTCGTCCAAAGCCTCCTAACTCACTCACTCGTCCCTCAAGTCCAAAGCCTCCTAACTCACTCACTCGTCCAAAGCCTCCTAACTCACTCACTCGTCCCTCAAGTCCAAAGCCTCCTAACTCACTCACTCGTCCAAAGCCTCCTAACTCACTCACTCGTCCCTCAAGTCCAAAGCCTCCTAACTCACTCACTCGTCCAAAGCCTCCTAACTCACTCACTCGTCCAAAGCCTCCTAACTCACTCACTCGTCCCTCAAGTCCAAAGCCTCCTAACTCACTCACTCGTCCAAAGCCTCCTAACTCACTCACTCGTCCCTCAAGTCCAAAGCCTCCTAACTCACTCACTCGTCCCTCAAGTCCAAAGCCTCCTAACTCACTCACTCGTCCCTCAAGTCAAAAGCCTCCTAACTCACTCACTCGTCCCTCAAGTCCAAAGCCTCCTAACTCACTCACTCGTCCAAAGCCTCCTAACTCACTCACTCGTCCCTCAAGTCCAAAGCCTCCTAACTCACTCACTCGTCCAAAGCCTCCTAACTCACTCACTCGTCCCTCAAGTCCAAAGCCTCCTAACTCACTCACTCGTCCAAAGCCTCCTAACTCACTCACTCGTCCCTCAAGTCCAAAGCCTCCTAACTCACTCACTCGTCCCTCAAGTCCAAAGCCTCCTAACTCACTCACTCGTCCAAAGCCTCCTAACTCACTCACTCGTCCCTCAAGTCCAAAACCTCCTAACTCACTCACTCGTCCCTCAAGTCCAAAGCCTCCTAACTCACTCACTCGTCCAAAGCCTCCTAACTCACTCACTCGTCCCTCAAGTCCAAAGCCTCCTAACTCACTCACTCGTCCAAAGCCTCCTAACTCACTCACTCGTCCCTCAAGTCCAAAGCCTCCTAACTCACTCACTCGTCCAAAGCCTCCTAACTCACTCTCTCGTCCCTCAAGTCCAAAGCCTCCTAACTCACTCACTCGTCCAAAGCCTCCTAACTCACTCACTCGTCCCTCAAGTCCAAAGCCTCCTAACTCACTCACTCGTCCAAAGCCTCCTAACTCACTCACTCGTCCCTCAAGTCCAAAGCCTCATAACTCACTCACTCGTCCAAAGCCTCCTAACTCACTCACTCCTCCCTCAAGTCCAAAGCCTCCTAACTCACTCACTCGTCCAAAGCCTCCTAACTCACTCACTCGTCCCTCAACTCCCAAGCCTCCTAACTCACTCAGTCGTCCCTCAAGTCCAAAGCCTCCTAACTCACTCACTCGTACCTCAAGTCCAAAGCCTCCTAACTCACTCACTCATCCCTCAAGTCCAAAGCCTCCTGACTGACTCACTCGTCCCTCAAGTCCAAAGCCTCCTAACTCACTCACTCGTCCCTCAAGTCCAAAGCCTCCTAACTCACTCACTCGTCCCTCAAGTCCAAAGCCTCCTAACTCACTCACTCGTCCCTCAAGTCCAAAGCCTCCTAACTCACTCACTCGTCCCTCAAGTCCAAAGCCTCCTAACTCACTCACTCGTCCCTCAAGTCCAAAGCCTCCTAACTCACTCAGTCGTCCCTCAAGTCCAAAGCCTCCTAACTCACTCACTCGTACCTCAAGTCCAAAGCCTCCTAACTCACTCACTCATCCCTCAAGTCCAAAGCCTCCTAACTCACTCACTCGTCCCTCAAGTCCAAAGCCTCCTAACTCACTCACTCATCCCTCAAGTCCAAAGACTCCTAACTCACTCACTCGTCCCTCAAGTCCAAAGCCTCCTAACTCACTCACTCGTCCCTCAAGTCCAAAGCCTCCTAACTCACTCACTCGTCCCTCAAGTCCAAAGCCTCCTAACTCACTCACTCGTCCCTCAAGTCCAAAGCCTCCTAACTCACTCACTCGTCCCTCAAGTCCAAAGCCTCCTAACTCACTCACTCGTCCAAAGCCTCCTAACTCACTCACTTGTCCCTCAAGTCCAAAGCCTCCTAACTCACTCACTCGCCCAAAGCCTCCTAACTCACTCACTCGTCCCTCAAGTCCAAAGCCTCCTAACTCACTCACTCGTCCCTCAAGTCCAAAGCCTCCTAACTCACTCACTAGTCCAAAACCTCCTAACTCACTCACTCGTCCCTCAAGTCCAAAGCCTCCTAACTCACTCACTCGTCCAAAGCCTCCTAACTCACTCACTCGTCCCTCAAGTCCAAAGCCTCCTAACTCACTCACTCGTCCAAAGCCTCCTAACTCACTCACTCGTCCCTCAAGTCCAAAGCCTCCTAACTCACTCACTCGTCCAAAGCCTCCTAACTCACTCACTCGTCCCTCAAGTCCAAAGCCTCCTAACTCACTCACTCGTCCAAAGCCTCCTAACTCACTCACTCGTCCCTCAAGTCCAAAGCCTCCTAACTCACTCACTCGTTCAAAGCCTCCTAACTCACTCACTCGTCCCTCAAGTCCAAAGCCTCCTAACTCACTCACTCGTCCCTCAAGTCCAAAGCCTCCTAACTCACTAACTCGTCCAAAGCCTCCTAACTCACTCACTCGTCCCTCAAGTCCAAAGCCTCCTAACTCACTCACTCGTCCAAAGCCTCCTAACTCACTCACTCGTCCCTCAAGTCCAAAGCCTCCTAACTCACTCACTCGTCCAAAGCCTCCTAACTCACTCACTCGTCCCTCAAGTCCAAAGCCTCCTAACTCACTCACTCGTCCAAAGCCTCCTAACTCACTCACTCGTCCCTCAAGTCCAAAGCCTCCTAACTCACTCACTCGTCCAAAGCCTCCTAACTCACTCACTCGTCCCTCAAGTCCAAAGCCTCCTAACTCACTCACTCGTCCAAAGCCTCCTAACTTACTCACTCGTCCCTCAAGTCCAAAGCCTCCTAACTCACTCACTCGTCCAAAGCCTCCTAACTCACTCACTCGTCCCTCAAGTCCAAAGCCTCATAACTCACTCACTCGTCCAAAGCCTCCTAACTCACTCACTCGTCCCTCAAGTCCAAAGCCTCCTAACTCACTCACTCGTCCCTCAAGTCCAAAGCCTCCTAACTCACTCACTCGTCCCTCAAGTCCAAAGCCTCCTAACTCACTCACTCGTCCCTCAAGTCCAAAGCCTCCTAACTCACTCACTCGTCCCTCAAGTCCAAAGCCTCCTAACTCACTCACTCGTCCCTCAAGTCCAAAGCCTAACTCACTCACTCGTCCAAAGCCTCCTAACTCACTCACTCGTCCCTCAAGTCCAAAGCCTCCTAACTCACTCACTCGTCCAAAGCCTCCTAACTCACTCACTCGTCCCTCAAGTCCAAAGCCTCCTAACTCACTCACTCGTCCCTCAAGTCCAAAGCCTCCTAACTCACTCACTCGTCCCTCAAGTCCAAAGCCTCCTAACTCACTCACTCGTCCCTCAAGTCCAAAGCCTCCTAACTCACTCACTCGTCCCTCAAGTCCAAAGCCTCCTAACTCACTCACTCGTCCCTCAAGTCCAAAGCCTCCTAACTCACTCACTCGTCCCTCAAGTCCAAAACCTCCTAACTCACTTACTCGTCCAAAGCCTCCTAACACATTCACTCGTCCCTCAAGTCCAAAGCCTCCTAACTCACTCACTCGACCCTCAAGTCCAAAGCCTCCTAACTGACTCATTCGTCCCTCAAGTCCAAAGCCTCCTAACTCACTCACTCGTCCCTCAAGTCCAAAGCCTCCTAACTCACTCACTCGTCCCTCAAGTCCAAAGCCTCCTAACTCACTCGTCCAAAGCCTCCTAACTCACTCACTAGTCCCTCAAGTCCAAAGCCTCCTAACTCACTCACTCGTCCCTCAAGTCCAAAGCCTCCTAACTCACTCACTCGTCCAAAGCCTCCTAACTCACTCACTCGTCCCTCAAGTCCAAAGCCTCCTAACTCACTCACTCGTCCCTCAAGTCCAAAGCCTCCTAACTCACTCACTCGTCCCTCAAGTCAAAAGCCTCCTAACTCACTCACTCGTCCCTCAAGTCCAAAGCCTCCTAACTCACTCACTCGTCCAAAGCCTCCTAACTCACTCACTCGTCCCTCAAGTCCAAAGCCTCCTAACTCACTCACTCGTCCCTCAAGTCCAAAGCCTCCTAACTCACTCACTCGTCCCTCAAGTCCAAAGCCTCCTAACTCACTCACTCGTCCCTCAAGTCCAAAGCCTCCTAACTCACTCACTCGTCCCTCAAGTCCAAAGCCTCCTAACTCACTCACTCGTCCCTCAAGTCCAAAGCCTCCTAACTCACTCACTCGTCCCTCAAGTCCAAAGCCTCCTAACTCACTCACTCGTCCCTCAAGTCCAAAACCTCCTAACTCACTTACTCGTCCAAAGCCTCCTAACACATTCACCTCGTCCCTCAAGTCCAAAGCCTCCTAACTCACTCACTCGACCCTCAAGTCCAAAGCCTCCTAACTGACTCATTCGTCCCTCAAGTCCAAAGCCTCCTAACTCACTCACTCGTCCCTCAAGTCCAAAGCCTCCTAACTCACTCACTCGTCCCTCAAGTCCAAAGCCTCCTAACTCACTCGTCCAAAGCCTCCTAACTCACTCACTAGTCCCTCAAGTCCAAAGCCTCCTAACTCACTCACTCGTCCCTCAAGTCCAAAGCCTCCTAACTCACTCACTCGTCCAAAGCCTCCTAACTCACTCACTCGTCCCTCAAGTCCAAAGCCTCCTAACTCACTCACTTGTCCAAAACCTCCTAACTCACTCACTCGTCCCTCAAGTCCAAAGCCTCCTAACTCACTCACTCGTCCAAAGCCTTCTAACTCACTCACTCGTCCAAAGCCTCCTAACTCTATCAGTCGTCCAAAGCCTCCTAACTCACTCACTCGTCCCTCAAGTCCAAAGCCTCCTAACTCACTCACTCGTCCCTCAAGTCCAAAGCCTCCTAACTCACTAACTCGTCCAAAGCCTCCTAACTCACTCACTCGTCCAAAGCCTCCTAACTCACTCACTCGTCCCTCAAGTCCAAAGCCTCCTAACTCACTCACTCGTCCAAAGCCTCCTAACTCACTCACTCGTCCCTCAAGTCCAAAGCCTCCTAACTCACTCACTCGTCCAAAGCCTCCTAACTCACTCACTCGTCCCTCAAGTCCAAAGCCTCCTAACTCACTCACTCGTCCAAAGCCTCCTAACTCACTCACTCGTCCCTCAAGTCCAAAGCCTCCTAACTCACTCACTCGTCCAAAGCCTCCTAACTCACTCACTCGTCCCTCAAGTCCAAAGCCTCATAACTCACTCACTCGTCCAAAGCCTCCTAACTCACTCACTCGTCCCTCAAGTCCAAAGCCTCCTAACTCACTCACTCGTCCAAAGCCTCCTAACTCACTCACTCGTCCCTCAAGTCCCAAGCCTCCTAACTCACTCAGTCGTCCCTCAAGTCCAAAGCCTCCTAACTCACTCACTCGTACCTCAAGTCCAAAGCCTCCTAACTCACTCAGTCGTCCCTCAAGTCCAAAGCCTCCTAACTCACTCACTCGTACCTCAAGTCCAAAGCCTCCTAACTCACTCACTCATCCCTCAAGTCCAAAGCCTCCTGACTGACTCACTCGTCCCTCAAGTCCAAAGCCTCCTAACTCACTCACTCGTCCAAAGCCTCCTAACTCACTCACTCGTCCCTCAGTCCAAAGCCTCCTAACTCACTCACTCGTCCAAAGCCTCCTAACTCACTCACTCGTCCCTCAAGTCCAAAGCCTCCTAACTCACTCACTCGTCCCTCAAGTCCAAAGCCTAGTAACTCACTCACTCGTCCAAAGCCTCCTAACTCACTCACTCGTCCCTCAAGTCCAAAGCCTCCTAACTCACTCACTCGTCCCTCAAGTCCAAAGCCTCCTAACTCACTCACTCGTCCCTCAAGTCCAAAGCCTCCTAACTCACTCACTCGTCCCTCAAGTCCAAAGCCTCCTAACTCACTCACTCGTCCCTCAAGTCCAAAGCCTCCTAACTCACTCACTCATCCCTCAAGTCCAAAGCCTCCTAACTCACTCACTCGTCCAAAGCCTCCTAACTCACTCACTTGTCCCTGAAGTCCAAAGCCTCCTAACTCACTCACTCGCCCAAAGCCTCCTAACTCACTCACTAGTCCCTCAAGTCCAAAGCCTCCTAACTCACTCACTCGTCCCTCAAGTCCAAAGCCTCCTAACTCACTCACTAGTCCAAAACCTCCTAACTCACTCACTCGTCCCTCAAGTCCAAAGCCTCCTAACTCACTCACTCATCCAAAGCCTCCTAACTCACTCACTCGTCCCTCAAGTCCAAAGCCTCCTAACTCACTCACTCGTCCCTCAAGTCCAAAGCCTCCTAACTCACTCACTCGTCCCTCAAGTCCAAAGCCTCCTAACTCACTCACTCGTCCCTCAAGTCCAAAGCCTCATAACTCACTCACTCGTCCCTCAAGTCCAAAGCCTCCTAACTCACTCACTCGTCCCTCAAGTCCAAAGCCTCCTAACTCACTCACTCGTCCCTCAAGTCCAAAGCCTCCTAACTCACTCACTCGTCCCTCAAGTCCAAAGCCTCCTAACTCACTTACTCGTTCAAAGCCTCCTAACTCACTCACTCGTCCCTCAAGTCCAAAGCCTCCTAACTCACTCACTCGTCCCTCAAGTCCAAAGCCTCCTAACTCACTCACTCGTCCAAAGCCTCCTAACTCACTCACTCGTCCCTCAAGTCCAAAGCCTCCTAACTCACTCCCTCAAGTCCAAAGCCTCCTAACTCACTCACTCGTCCAAAGCCTCCTAACTCACTCACTCGTCCCTCAAGTCCAAAGCCTCCTAACTCACTCACTCGTCCCTCAAGTCCAAAGCCTCCTAACTCACTCACTCGTCCCTCAAGTCCAAAGCCTCCTAACTCACTCACTCGTCCCTCAAGTCCAAAGCCTCCTAACTCACTCACTCGTCCCTCAAGTCCAAAGCCTCCTAACTCACTCACTCGTCCAAAGCCTCCTAACTCACTCACTTGTCCCTGAAGTCCAAAGCCTCCTAACTCACTCACTCGCCCAAAGCCTCCTAACTCACTCACTAGTCCCTCAAGTCCAAAGCCTCCTAACTCACTCACTCGTCCCTCAAGTCCAAAGCCTCCTAACTCACTCACTAGTCCAAAACCTCCTAACTCACTCACTCGTCCCTCAAGTCCAAAGCCTCCTAACTCACTCACTCATCCAAAGCCTCCTAACTCACTCACTCGTCCCTCAAGTCCAAAGCCTCCTAACTCACTCACTCGTCCAAAGCCTCCTAACTCACTCACTCGTCCCTCAAGTCCAAAGCCTCCTAACTCACTCACTCGTCCCTCAAGTCCAAAGCCTCCTAACTCACTCACTCGTCCCTCAAGTCCAAAGCCTCCTAACTCACTCACTCGTCCCTCAAGTCCAAAGCCTCATAACTCACTCACTCGTCCCTCAAGTCCAAAGCCTCCTAACTTACTCACTCGTCCCTCAAGTCCAAAGCCTCCTAACTCACTCACTCGTCCAAAGCCTCCTAACTCACTCACTCGTCCCTCAAGTCCAAAGCTTCCTAACTCACTCACTCGTCCCTCAAGTCCAAATCCTCCTAACTCACTCACTCGTCCAAAGCCTCCTAACTCACTCACTCGTCCCTCAAGTCCAAAGCCTCCTAACTCACTCACTCGTCCAAAGCCTCCTAACTCACTCACTCGTCCCTCAAGTCCAAAGCCTCATAACTCACTCACTCCTCCCAAGCCTCCTAACTCACTCACTCGTACCTCAAGTCCAAAGCCTCCTAACTCACTCACTCGTCCAAAGCCTCCTAACTCACTCACTCGTCCCTCAAGTCCAAAGCCTCCTAACTCACTCACTCGTCCAAAGCCTCCTAACTCACTCACTCGTCCCTCAAGTCCAAAGCCTCATAACTCACTCACTCCTTCCAAGCCTCCTAACTCACTCACTCGTCCCTCAAGTCCAAAGCCTCCTAACTCACTCACTCGTCCAAAGCCTCCTAACTCACTCACTCGTCCCTCAAGTCCAAAGCCTCCTAACTCACTCACTCGTCCCTCAAGTCCAAAGCCTCCTAACTCACTCACTCGTCCCTCAAGTCCAAAGCCTCCTAACTCACTCACTCGTCCCTCAAGTCCAACGCCTCCTAACTCACTCACTCGTCCAAAGCCTCCTAACTCACTCACTCGTCCCTCAAGTCCAAAGCCTCCTAACTCACTCACTCGTCCCTCAAGTCCAAAGCCTCCTAACTCACTCACTCGTCCAAAGCCTCCTAACTCACTCACTCGTCCCTCAAGTCCAAAGCCTCCTAACTCACTCACTTGTCCCTCAAGTCCAAAGCCTCCTAACTCACTCACTCGTCCAAAGCCTCCTAACTCACTCACTCGTCCCTCAAGTCCAAAGCCTCCTAACTCACTCACTCGTCCAAAGCCTCCTAACTCACTCACTCGTCCCTCAAGTCCAAAGCCTCCTAACTCACTCACTCGTCCAAAGCCTCCTAACTCACTCACTCGTCCCTCAAGTCCAAAGCCTCCTAACTCACTCACTCATCCAAAGCCTCCTAACTTACTCACTCGTCCCTCAAGTCCAAAGCCTCCTAACTCACTCACTCGTCCAAAGCCTCCTAACTCACTCACTCGTCCCTCAAGTCCAAAGCCTCATAACTCACTCACTCGTCCAAAGCCTCCTAACTCACTCACTCGTCCCTCAAGTCCAAAGCCTCCTAACTCACTCACTCGTCCCTCAAGTCCAAAGCCTCCTAACTCACTCACTCGTCCGTCAAGTCCAAAGCCTCCTAACTCACTCACTCGTCCCTCAAGTCCAAAGCCTCCTAACTCACTCACTCGTCCCTCAAGTCCAAAGCCTCCTAACTCACTCACTCGTCCCTCAAGTCCAAAGCCTAACTCACTCACTCGTCCAAAGCCTCCTAACTCACTCACTCGTCCCTCAAGTCCAAAGCCTCCTAACTCACTCACTCGTCCAAAGCCTCCTAACTCACTCACTCGTCCCTCAAGTCCAAAGCCTCCTAACTCACTCACTCGTCCCTCAAGTCCAAAGCCTCATAACTCACTCACTCGTCCCTCAAGTCCAAAGCCTCCTAACTCACTCACTCGTCCCTCAAGTCCAAAGCCTCCTAACTCACTCACTCGTCCCTCAAGTCCAAAGCCTCCTAACTCACTCACTCGTCCCTCAAGTCCAAAGCCTCCTAACTCACTCACTCGTCCCTCAAGTCCAAAGCCTCCTAACTCACTCACTCGTCCCTCAAGTCCAAAACCTCCTAACTCACTTACTCGTCCAAAGCCTCCTAACACACTCACTCGTCCCTCAAGTCCAAAGCCTCCTAACTCACTCACTCGACCCTAAAGTCCAAAGCCTCCTAACTCACTCATTCGTCCCTCAAGTCCAAAGCCTCCTAACTCACTCACTCGTCCCTCAAGTCCAAAGCCTCCTAACTCACTCACTCGACCCTCAAGTCCAAAGCCTCCTAACTCACTCGTCCAAAGCCTCCTAACTCACTCACTAGTCCCTCAAGTCCAAAGCCTCCTAACTCACTCACTCGTCCCTCAAGTCCAAAGCCTCCTAACTCACTCACTCGTCCAAAGCCTCCTAACTCACTCACTCGTCCCTCAAGTCCAAAGCCTCCTAACTCACTCACTCGTCCCTCAAGTCCAAAGCCTCCTAACTCACTCACTCGTCCCTCAAGTCCAAAGCCTCCTAACTCACTCACTCGTCCCTCAAGTCCAAAGGCTCCTAACTCACTCACTCGTCCAAAGCCTCCTAACTCACTCACTCGTCCCTCAAGTCCAAAGCCTCCTAACTCACTCACTCGTCCCTCAAGTCCAAAGCCTCCTAACTCACTCACTCGTCCCTCAAGTCCAAAGCCTCCTAACTCACTCACTCGTCCCTCAAGTCCAAAGGCTCCTAACTCACTCACTCGTCCAAAGCCTCCTAACTCACTCACTCGTCCCTCAAGTCCAAAGCCTCCTAACTCACTCACTCGTCCAAAGCCTCCTAACTCACTCACTCGTCCCTCAAGTCCAAAGCCTCATAACTCACTCACTCGTCCCTCAAGTCCAAAGCCTCCTAACTCACTCACTCGTCCAAAGCCTCCTAACTCACTCACTTGTCCCTGAAGTCCAAAGCCTCCTAACTCACTCACTCGCCCAAAGCCTCCTAACTCACTCACTAGTCCCTCAAGTCCAAAGCCTCCTAACTCACTCACTCGTCCCTCAAGTCCAAAGCCTCCTAACTCACTCACTCGTCCAAAGCCTCCTAACTCACTCACTCGTCCCTCAAGTCCAAAGCCTCCTAACTCACTCACTCGTCCAAAGCCTCCTAACTCACTCACTCGTCCAAAGCCTCCTAACTCACTCACTCGTCCCTCAAGTCCAAAGCCTCCTAACTCACTCACTCGTCCCTCAGGTCCAAAGCCTCCTAACTCACTCACTCGTCCCTCAGGTCCAAAGCCTCCTAACTCACTCACTCGTCCCTCAAGTCCAAAGCTTCCTAACTCACTCACTCGTCCAAAGCCTCCTAACTCACTCACTCGTCCAAAGCCTCCTAACCCACTCACTCGTCCCTCAAGTCCAAAGCCTCCTAACTCACTCACTCGTCCCTCAAGTCCAAAGCCTCCTAACTCACTCACTCGTCCCTCAAGTCCAAAGCCTCCTAACTCACTCACTCGTCCAAAGCCTCCTAACTCACTCACTCGTCCCTCAAGTCCAAAGCCTCCTAACTCACTCACTCGTCCCTCAAGTCCAAAGCCTCCTAACTCACTCACTCGTCCCTCAAGTCCAAAGCCTCCTAACTCACTCACTCGTCCCTCAAGTCCAAAGGCTCCTAACTCACTCACTCGTCCAAAGCCTCCTAACTCACTCACTCGTCCCTCAAGTCCAAAGCCTCCTAACTCACTCACTCGTCCCTCAAGTCCAAAGCCTCCTAACTCACTCACTCGTCCCTCAAGTCCAAAGCCTCCTAACTCACTCACTCGTCCCTCAAGTCCAAAGCCTCCTAACTCACTCACTCGTCCAAAGCCTCCTAACTCACTCACTCGTCCCTCAAGTCCAAAGCCTCCTAACTCACTCACTCGTCCAAAGCCTCCTAACTCACTCACTCGTCCAAAGCCTCCTAACTCACTCACTCGTCCCTCAAGTCCAAAGCCTCCTAACTCACTCACTCGTCCCTCAGGTCCAAAGCCTCCTAACTCACTCACTCGTCCCTCAAGTCCAAAGCTTCCTAACTCACTCACTCGTCCAAAGCCTCCTAACTCACTCACTCGTCCAAAGCCTCCTAACCCACTCACTCGTCCCTCAAGTCCAAAGCCTCCTAACTCACTCACTCGTCCCTCAAGTCCAAAGCCTCCTAACTCACTCACTCGTCCCTCAAGTCCAAAGCCTCCTAACTCACTCACTCGTCCGTCAAGTCCAAAGCCTCCTAACTCACTCACTCGTCCCTCAAGTCCAAAGCCTCCTAACTCACTCACTCGTCCCTCAAGTCCAAAGCCTCCTAACTCACTCACTCGTCCCTCAAGTCCAAAGCCTCCTAACTCACTCACTCGTCCCTCAAGTCCAAAGCCTCCTAACTCACTCACTCGTCCCTCAAGTCCAAAGCCTCCTAACTCACTTACTCGTTCAAAGCCTCCTAACTCACTCACTCGTCCCTCAAGTCCAAAGCCTCCTAACTCACTCACTCGTCCCTCAAGTCCAAAGCCTCCTAACTCACTCACTCGTCCAAAGCCTCCTAACTCACTCACTCGTCCCTCAAGTCCAAAGCCTCCTAACTCACTCACTCGTCCAAAGCCTCCTAACTCACTCACTCGTCCAAAGCCTCCTAACTCACTCACTCGTCCCTCAAGTCCAAAGCCTCCTAACTCACTCACTCGTCCCTCAAGTCCAAAGCCTAGTAACTCACTCACTCGTCCAAAGCCTCCTAACTCACTCACTCGTCCCTCAAGTCCAAAGCCTCCTAACTCACTCACTCGTCCCTCAAGTCCAAAGCCTCCTAACTCACTCACTCGTCCCTCAAGTCCAAAGCCTCCTAACTCACTCACTCGTCCCTCAAGTCCAAAGCCTCCTAACTCAATCACTCGTCCCTCAAGTCCAAAGACTCCTAACTCACTCACTCGTCCCTCAAGTCCAAAGCCTCCTAACTCACTCACTCGTCCAAAGCCTCCTAACTCACTCACTTGTCCCTGAAGTCCAAAGCCTCCTAACTCACTCACTCGCCCAAAGCCTCCTAACTCACTCACTAGTCCCTCAAGTCCAAAGCCTCCTAACTCACTCACTCGTCCCTCAAGTCCAAAGCCTCCTAACTCACTCACTAGTCCAAAACCTCCTAACTCACTCACTCGTCCCTCAAGTCCAAAGCCTCCTAATTCACTCACTCATCCAAAGCCTCCTAACTCACTCACTCGTCCCTCAAGTCCAAAGCCTCCTAACTCACTCACTCGTCCAAAGCCTCCTAACTCACTCACTCGTCCCTCAAGTCCAAAGCCTCCTAACTCACTCACTCGTCCCTCAAGTCCAAAGCCTCCTAACTCACTCACTCGTCCCTCAAGTCCAAAGCCTCCTAACTCACTCACTCGTCCCTCAAGTCCAAAGCCTCCTAACTCACTCACTCGTCCCTCAAGTCCAAAGCCTCATAACTCACTCACTCGTCCCTCAAGTCCAAAGCCTCCTAACTTACTCACTCGTCCCTCAAGTCCAAAGCCTCCTAACTCACTCACTCGTCCAAAGCCTCCTAACTCACTCACTCGTCCCTCAAGTCCAAAGCTTCCTAACTCACTCACTCGTCCCTCAAGTCCAAAGCCTCCTAACTCACTCACTCGTCCAAAGCCTCCTAACTCACTCACTCGTCCCTCAAGTCCAAAGCCTCCTAACTCACTCACTCGTCCAAAGCCTCCTAACTCACTCACTCGTCCCTCAAGTCCAAAGCCTCATAACTCACTCACTTTTCCCAAGCCTACTAACTCACTCACTCGTCCCTCAAGTCCAAAGCCTCCTAACTCACTCACTCGTCCAAAGCCTCCTAACTCACTCACTCGTCCCTCAAGTCCAAAGCCTCATAACTCACTCACTCGTCCCTCAAGTCCAAAGCCTCCTAACTCACTCACTCGTCCCTCAAGTCCAAAGCCTCATAACTCACTCACTCCTCCCAAGCCTCCTAACTCACTCACTCGTCCCTCAAGTCCAAAGCCTCCTAACTCACTCACTCGTCCAAAGCCTCCTAACTCACTCACTCGTCCCTCAAGTCCAAAGCCTCCTAACTCACTCACTCGTCCCTCAAGTCCAAAGCCTCCTAACTCACTCACTCGTCCCTCAAGTCCAAAGCCTCCTAACTCACTCACTCGTCCCTCAAGTCCAACGCCTCCTAACTCACTCACTCGTCCAAAGCCTCCTAACTCACTCACTCGTCCCTCAAGTCCAAAGCCTCCTAACTCACTCACTCGTCCCTCAAGTCCAAAGCCTCCTAACTCACTCACTCGTCCAAAGCCTCCTAACTCACTCACTCGTCCCTCAAGTCCAAAGCCTCCTAACTCACTCACTTGTCCCTCAAGTCCAAAGCCTCCTAACTCACTCACTCGTCCAAAGCCTCCTAACTCACTCACTCGTCCCTCAAGTCCAAAGCCTCCTAACTCACTCACTCGTCCAAAGCCTCCTAACTCACTCACTCGTCCCTCAAGTCCAAAGCCTCCTAACTCACTCACTCGTCCAAAGCCTCCTAACTCACTCACTCGTCCCTCAAGTCCAAAGCCTCCTAACTCACTCACTCGTCCAAAGCCTCCTAACTTACTCACTCGTCCCTCAAGTCCAAAGCCTCCTAACTCACTCACTCGTCCAAAGCCTCCTAACTCACTCACTCGTCCCTCAAGTCCAAAGCCTCATAACTCACTCACTCGTCCAAAGCCTCCTAACTCACTCACTCGTCCCTCAAGTCCAAAGCCTCCTAACTCACTCACTCGTCCCTCAAGTCCAAAGCCTCCTAACTCACTCACTCGTCCCTCAAGTCCAAAGCCTCCTAACTCACTCACTCGTCCCTCAAGTCCAAAGCCTCCTAACTCACTCACTCGTCCCTCAAGTCCAAAGCCTCCTAACTCACTCACTCGTCCCTCAAGTCCAAAGCCTAACTCACTCACTCGTCCAAAGCCTCCTAACTCACTCACTCGTCCCTCAAGTCCAAAGCCTCCTAACTCACTCACTCGTCCAAAGCCTCCTAACTCACTCACTCGTCCCTCAAGTCCAAAGCCTCCTAACTCACTCACTCGTCCCTCAAGTCCAAAGCCTCCTAACTCACTCACTCGTCCCTCAAGTCCAAAGCCTCCTAACTCACTCACTCGTCCCTCAAGTCCAAAGCCTCCTAACTCACTCACTCGTCCCTCAAGTCCAAAGCCTCCTAACTCACTCACTCGTCCCTCAAGTCCAAAGCCTCCTAACTCACTCACTCGTCCCTCAAGTCCAAAGCCTCCTAACTCACTCACTCGTCCCTCAAGTCCAAAACCTCCTAACTCACTTACTCGTCCAAAGCCTCCTAACACATTCACTCGTCCCTCAAGTCCAAAGCCTCCTAACTCACTCACTCGACCCTCAAGTCCAAAGCCTCCTGACTCATTCGTCCCTCAAGTCCAAAGCCTCCTAACTCACTCACTCGTCCCTCAAGTCCAAAGCCTCCTAACTCACTCACTCGTCCCTCAAGTCCAAAGCCTCCTAACTCACTCGTCCAAAGCCTCCTAACTCACTCACTAGTCCCTCAAGTCCAAAGCCTCCTAACTCACTCACTCGTCCCTCAAGTCCAAAGCCTCCTAACTCACTCACTCGTCCAAAGCCTCCTAACTCACTCACTCGTCCCTCAAGTCCAAAGCCTCCTAACTCACTCACTCGTCCCTCAAGTCCAACGCCTCCTAACTCACTCACTCGTCCCTCAAGTCCAAAGCCTCCTAACTCACTCACTCGTCCCTCAAGTCCAAAGGCTCCTAACTCACTCACTCGTCCAAAGCCTCCTAACTCACTCACTCGTCCCTCAAGTCCAAAGCCTCCTAACTCACTCACTCGTCCCTCAAGTCCAAAGCCTCCTAACTCACTCACTCGTCCCTCAAGTCCAAAGCCTCCTAACTCACTCACTCGTCCCTCAAGTCCAAAGCCTCCTAACTCACTCACTCGTCCAAAGCCTCCTAACTCACTCACTCGTCCCTCAAGTCCAAAGCCTCCTAACTCACTCACTCGTCCAAAGCCTCCTAACTCACTCACTCGTCCCTCAAGTCCAAAGCCTCCTAACTCACTCACTTGTCCAAAACCTCCTAACTCACTCACTCGTCCCTCAAGTCCAAAGCCTCCTAACTCACTCACTCGTCCAAAGCCTTCTAACTCACTCACTCGTCCAAAGCCTCCTAACTCTATCAGTCGTCCAAAGCCTCCTAACTCACTCACTCGTCCCTCAAGTCCAAAGCCTCCTAACTCACTCACTCGTCCCTCAAGTCCAAAGCCTCCTAACTCACTAACTCGTCCAAAGCCTCCTAACTCACTCACTCGTCCAAAGCCTCCTAACTCACTCACTCGTCCCTCAAGTCCAAAGCCTCCTAACTCACTCACTCGTCCAAAGCCTCCTAACTCACTCACTCGTCCCTCAAGTCCAAAGCCTCCTAACTCACTCACTCGTCCAAAGCCTCCTAACTCACTCACTCGTCCCTCAAGTCCAAAGCCTCCTAACTCACTCACTCGTCCAAAGCCTCCTAACTCACTCACTCGTCCCTCAAGTCCAAAGCCTCCTAACTCACTCACTCGTCCAAAGCCTCCTAACTCACTCACTCGTCCCTCAAGTCCAAAGCCTCATAACTCACTCACTCGTCCAAAGCCTCCTAACTCACTCACTCGTCCCTCAAGTCCAAAGCCTCCTAACTCACTCACTCGTCCAAAGCCTCCTAACTCACTCACTCGTCCCTCAAGTCCCAAGCCTCCTAACTCACTCAGTCGTCCCTCAAGTCCAAAGCCTCCTAACTCACTCACTCGTACCTCAAGTCCAAAGCCTCCTAACTCACTCAGTCGTCCCTCAAGTCCAAAGCCTCCTAACTCACTCACTCGTACCTCAAGTCCAAAGCCTCCTAACTCACTCACTCATCCCTCAAGTCCAAAGCCTCCTGACTGACTCACTCGTCCCTCAAGTCCAAAGCCTCCTAACTCACTCACTCGTCCAAAGCCTCCTAACTCACTCACTCGTCCCTCAAGTCCAAAGCCTCCTAACTCACTCACTCGTCCAAAGCCTCCTAACTCACTCACTCGTCCCTCAAGTCCAAAGCCTCCTAACTCAGTCACTCGTCCCTCAAGTCCAAAGCCTCCTAACTCACTCACTCGTCCCTCAAGTCCAAAGCCTCCTAACTCACTCACTCATCCCTCAAGTCCAAAGCCTCCTAACTCACTCACTCGTCCCTCAAGTCCAAAGCCTCCTAACTCACTCACTCGTCCCTCAAGTCCAAAGCCTCCTAACTCACTCACTCGTCCCTCAAGTCCAAAGCCTCCTAACTCACTCACTCGTCCCTCAAGTCCAAAGCCTCCTAACTCACTCACTCGTCCCTCAAGTCCAAAGCCTCCTAACTCACTCACTCGTCCCTCAAGTCCAAAGCCTCCTAACTCACTCACTAGTCCAAAACCTCCTAACCTCTTCACTCGTCCCTCAAGTCCAAAGCCTCCTAACTCACTCACTCGTCCAAAGCCTCCTAACTCACTCACTCGTCCCTCAAGTCCAAAGCCTCCTAACTCACTCACTCGTCCAAAGCCTCCTAACTCACTCACTCGTCCCTCAAGTCCAAAGCCTCCTAACTCACTCACTCGTCCCTCAAGTCCAAAGCCTCCTAACTCACTCACTCGTCCCTCAAGTCCAAAGCCTCCTAACTCACTCACTCGTCCCTCAAGTCCAAAGCCTCCTAACTCACTCACTCGTCCCTCAAGTCCAAAGCCTCCTAACTCACTCACTCGTCCCTCAAGTCCAAAGCCTCCTAACTTACTCACTCGTCCCTCAAGTCCAAAGCCTCCTAACTCACTCACTCGTCCAAAGCCTCCTAACTCACTCACTCGTCCCTCAAGTCCAAAGCCTCCTAACTTACTCACTCGTCCCTCAAGTCCAAAGCCTCCTAACTCACTCACTCGTCCAAAGCCTCCTAACTCACTCACTCGTCCCTCAAGTCCAAAGCCTCCTAACTCACTCACTCGTCCCTCAAGTCCAAAGCCTCCTAACTCACTCACTCGTCCAAAGCCTCCTAACTCACTCACTCGTCCCTCAAGTCCAAAGCCTCCTAACTCACTCACTCGTCCCTCAAGTCCAAAGCCTCCTAACTCACTCACTCGTCCAAAGCCTCCTAACTCACTCACTCGTCCCTCAAGTCCAAAGCCTCCTAACTCACTCACTCGTCCAAAGCCTCCTAACTCACTCACTCGTCCCTCAAGTCCAAAGCCTCATAACTCACTCACTCCTCCCAAGCCTCCTAACTCACTCACTCGTCCCTCAAGTCCAAAGCCTCCTAACTCACTCACTCGTCCAAAGCCTCCTAACTCACTCACTCGTCCCTCAAGTCCAAAGCCTCCTAACTCACTCACTCGTCCCTCAAGTCCAAAGCCTCCTAACTCACTCACTCGTCCCTCAAGTCCAAAGCCTCCTAACTCACTCACTCGTCCCTTAAGTCCAAAGCCTCCTAACTCACTCACTCGCCCCTCAAGTCCAAAGCCTCCTAACTCACTCACTCGTTCAAAGCCTCCTAACTCACTCACTCGTCCCTCAATTCCAAAGCCTCCTAACTCACTCACTCGTCCCTCAAGTCCAAAGCCTCCTAACTCACTCACTCGTCCAAAGCCTCCTAACTCACTCACTCGTCCCTCAAGTCCAAAGCCTCCTAACTCACTCACTCGTCCAAAGCCTCCTAACTCACTCACTCGTCCCTCAAGTCCAAAGCCTCCTAACTCACTCACTCGTCCCTCAAGTCCAAAGCCTCCTAACTCACTCACTCGTCCCTCAAGTCCAAAGCCTCCTAACTCACTCACTCGTCCCTTAAGTCCAAAGCCTCCTAACTCACTCACTCGTCCCTCAAGTCCAAAGCCTCCTAACTCACTCACTCGTCCAAAGCCTCCTAACTCACTCACTCGTCCCTCAAGTCCAAAGCCTCCTAACTCACTCACTCGTCCCTCAAGTCCAAAGCCTCCTAACTCACTCACTCGTCCAAAGCCTCCTAACTCACTCACTCGTCCCTCAAGTCCAAAGCCTCCTAACTCACTCACTCGTCCCTCAAGTCCAAAGCCTCCTAACTCACTAACTCGTCCAAAGCCTCCTAACTCACTCACTCGTCCCTCAAGTCCAAAGCCTCCTAACTCACTCACTCGTCCAAAGCCTCCTAACTCACTCACTCGTCCCTCAAGTCCAAAGCCTCCTAACTCACTCACTCGTCCAAAGCCTCCTAACTCACTCACTCGTCCCTCAAGTCCAAAGCCTCCTAACTCACTCACTCGTCCCTCAAGTCCAAAGCCTCCTAACTCACTCACTCGTCCCTCAAGTCCAAAGCCTCCTAACTCACTCACTCGTCCCTTAAGTCCAAAGCCTCCTAACTCACTCACTCGTCCCTCAAGTCCAAAGCCTCCTAACTCACTCACTCGTCCAAAGCCTCCTAACTCACTCACTCGTCCCTCAAGTCCAAAGCCTCCTAACTCACTCACTCGTCCCTCAAGTCCAAAGCCTCCTAACTCACTCACTCGTCCAAAGCCTCCTAACTCACTCACTCGTCCCTCAAGTCCAAAGCCTCCTAACTCACTCACTCGTCCCTCAAGTCCAAAGCCTCCTAACTCACTAACTCGTCCAAAGCCTCCTAACTCACTCACTCGTCCCTCAAGTCCAAAGCCTCCTAACTCACTCACTCGTCCAAAGCCTCCTAACTCACTCACTCGTCCCTCAAGTCCAAAGCCTCCTAACTCACTCACTCGTCCAAAGCCTCCTAACTCACTCACTCGTCCCTCAAGTCCAAAGCCTCCTAACTCACTCACTCGTCCAAAGCCTCCTAACTCACTCACTCGTCCCTCAAGTCCAAAGCCTCCTAACTCACTCACTCGTCCAAAGCCTCCTAACTCACTCACTCGTCCAAAGCCTCCTAACTCACTCACTCGTCCCTCAAGTCCAAAGCCTCCTAACTCACTCACTCGTCCAAAGCCTCCTAACTCACTCACTCGTCCCTCAAGTCCAAAGCCTCCTAACTCACTCACTCGTCCCTCAAGTCCAAAGCCTCCTAACTCACTCACTCGTCCCTCAAGTCAAAAGCCTCCTAACTCACTCACTCGTCCCTCAAGTCCAAAGCCTCCTAACTCACTCACTCGTCCAAAGCCTCCTAACTCACTCACTCGTCCCTCAAGTCCAAAGCCTCCTAACTCACTCACTCGTCCAAAGCCTCCTAACTCACTCACTCGTCCCTCAAGTCCAAAGCCTCCTAACTCACTCACTCGTCCAAAGCCTCCTAACTCACTCACTCGTCCCTCAAGTCCAAAGCCTCCTAACTCACTCACTCGTCCCTCAAGTCCAAAGCCTCCTAACTCACTCACTCGTCCAAAGCCTCCTAACTCACTCACTCGTCCCTCAAGTCCAAAACCTCCTAACTCACTCACTCGTCCCTCAAGTCCAAAGCCTCCTAACTCACTCACTCGTCCAAAGCCTCCTAACTCACTCACTCGTCCCTCAAGTCCAAAGCCTCCTAACTCACTCACTCGTCCAAAGCCTCCTAACTCACTCACTCGTCCCTCAAGTCCAAAGCCTCCTAACTCACTCACTCGTCCAAAGCCTCCTAACTCACTCTCTCGTCCCTCAAGTCCAAAGCCTCCTAACTCACTCACTCGTCCAAAGCCTCCTAACTCACTCACTCGTCCCTCAAGTCCAAAGCCTCCTAACTCACTCACTCGTCCAAAGCCTCCTAACTCACTCACTCGTCCCTCAAGTCCAAAGCCTCATAACTCACTCACTCGTCCAAAGCCTCCTAACTCACTCACTCCTCCCTCAAGTCCAAAGCCTCCTAACTCACTCACTCGTCCAAAGCCTCCTAACTCACTCACTCGTCCCTCAACTCCCAAGCCTCCTAACTCACTCAGTCGTCCCTCAAGTCCAAAGCCTCCTAACTCACTCACTCGTACCTCAAGTCCAAAGCCTCCTAACTCACTCACTCATCCCTCAAGTCCAAAGCCTCCTGACTGACTCACTCGTCCCTCAAGTCCAAAGCCTCCTAACTCACTCACTCGTCCCTCAAGTCCAAAGCCTCCTAACTCACTCACTCGTCCCTCAAGTCCAAAGCCTCCTAACTCACTCACTCGTCCCTCAAGTCCAAAGCCTCCTAACTCACTCACTCGTCCCTCAAGTCCAAAGCCTCCTAACTCACTCACTCGTCCCTCAAGTCCAAAGCCTCCTAACTCACTCAGTCGTCCCTCAAGTCCAAAGCCTCCTAACTCACTCACTCGTACCTCAAGTCCAAAGCCTCCTAACTCACTCACTCATCCCTCAAGTCCAAAGCCTCCTAACTCACTCACTCGTCCCTCAAGTCCAAAGCCTCCTAACTCACTCACTCATCCCTCAAGTCCAAAGACTCCTAACTCACTCACTCGTCCCTCAAGTCCAAAGCCTCCTAACTCACTCACTCGTCCCTCAAGTCCAAAGCCTCCTAACTCACTCACTCGTCCCTCAAGTCCAAAGCCTCCTAACTCACTCACTCGTCCCTCAAGTCCAAAGCCTCCTAACTCACTCACTCGTCCCTCAAGTCCAAAGCCTCCTAACTCACTCACTCGTCCAAAGCCTCCTAACTCACTCACTTGTCCCTCAAGTCCAAAGCCTCCTAACTCACTCACTCGCCCAAAGCCTCCTAACTCACTCACTCGTCCCTCAAGTCCAAAGCCTCCTAACTCACTCACTCGTCCCTCAAGTCCAAAGCCTCCTAACTCACTCACTAGTCCAAAACCTCCTAACTCACTCACTCGTCCCTCAAGTCCAAAGCCTCCTAACTCACTCACTCGTCCAAAGCCTCCTAACTCACTCACTCGTCCCTCAAGTCCAAAGCCTCCTAACTCACTCACTCGTCCAAAGCCTCCTAACTCACTCACTCGTCCCTCAAGTCCAAAGCCTCCTAACTCACTCACTCGTCCAAAGCCTCCTAACTCACTCACTCGTCCCTCAAGTCCAAAGCCTCCTAACTCACTCACTCGTCCAAAGCCTCCTAACTCACTCACTCGTCCCTCAAGTCCAAAGCCTCCTAACTCACTCACTCGTTCAAAGCCTCCTAACTCACTCACTCGTCCCTCAAGTCCAAAGCCTCCTAACTCACTCACTCGTCCCTCAAGTCCAAAGCCTCCTAACTCACTAACTCGTCCAAAGCCTCCTAACTCACTCACTCGTCCCTCAAGTCCAAAGCCTCCTAACTCACTCACTCGTCCAAAGCCTCCTAACTCACTCACTCGTCCCTCAAGTCCAAAGCCTCCTAACTCACTCACTCGTCCAAAGCCTCCTAACTCACTCACTCGTCCCTCAAGTCCAAAGCCTCCTAACTCACTCACTCGTCCAAAGCCTCCTAACTCACTCACTCGTCCCTCAAGTCCAAAGCCTCCTAACTCACTCACTCGTCCAAAGCCTCCTAACTCACTCACTCGTCCCTCAAGTCCAAAGCCTCCTAACTCACTCACTCGTCCAAAGCCTCCTAACTTACTCACTCGTCCCTCAAGTCCAAAGCCTCCTAACTCACTCACTCGTCCAAAGCCTCCTAACTCACTCACTCGTCCCTCAAGTCCAAAGCCTCATAACTCACTCACTCGTCCAAAGCCTCCTAACTCACTCACTCGTCCCTCAAGTCCAAAGCCTCCTAACTCACTCACTCGTCCCTCAAGTCCAAAGCCTCCTAACTCACTCACTCGTCCCTCAAGTCCAAAGCCTCCTAACTCACTCACTCGTCCCTCAAGTCCAAAGCCTCCTAACTCACTCACTCGTCCCTCAAGTCCAAAGCCTCCTAACTCACTCACTCGTCCCTCAAGTCCAAAGCCTAACTCACTCACTCGTCCAAAGCCTCCTAACTCACTCACTCGTCCCTCAAGTCCAAAGCCTCCTAACTCACTCACTCGTCCAAAGCCTCCTAACTCACTCACTCGTCCCTCAAGTCCAAAGCCTCCTAACTCACTCACTCGTCCCTCAAGTCCAAAGCCTCCTAACTCACTCACTCGTCCCTCAAGTCCAAAGCCTCCTAACTCACTCACTCGTCCCTCAAGTCCAAAGCCTCCTAACTCACTCACTCGTCCCTCAAGTCCAAAGCCTCCTAACTCACTCACTCGTCCCTCAAGTCCAAAGCCTCCTAACTCACTCACTCGTCCCTCAAGTCCAAAACCTCCTAACTCACTTACTCGTCCAAAGCCTCCTAACACATTCACTCGTCCCTCAAGTCCAAAGCCTCCTAACTCACTCACTCGACCCTCAAGTCCAAAGCCTCCTAACTGACTCATTCGTCCCTCAAGTCCAAAGCCTCCTAACTCACTCACTCGTCCCTCAAGTCCAAAGCCTCCTAACTCACTCACTCGTCCCTCAAGTCCAAAGCCTCCTAACTCACTCGTCCAAAGCCTCCTAACTCACTCACTAGTCCCTCAAGTCCAAAGCCTCCTAACTCACTCACTCGTCCCTCAAGTCCAAAGCCTCCTAACTCACTCACTCGTCCAAAGCCTCCTAACTCACTCACTCGTCCCTCAAGTCCAAAGCCTCCTAACTCACTCACTCGTCCCTCAAGTCCAAAGCCTCCTAACTCACTCACTCGTCCCTCAAGTCAAAAGCCTCCTAACTCACTCACTCGTCCCTCAAGTCCAAAGCCTCCTAACTCACTCACTCGTCCAAAGCCTCCTAACTCACTCACTCGTCCCTCAAGTCCAAAGCCTCCTAACTCACTCACTCGTCCCTCAAGTCCAAAGCCTCCTAACTCACTCACTCGTCCCTCAAGTCCAAAGCCTCCTAACTCACTCACTCGTCCCTCAAGTCCAAAGCCTCCTAACTCACTCACTCGTCCCTCAAGTCCAAAGCCTCCTAACTCACTCACTCGTCCCTCAAGTCCAAAGCCTCCTAACTCACTCACTCGTCCCTCAAGTCCAAAGCCTCCTAACTCACTCACTCGTCCCTCAAGTCCAAAACCTCCTAACTCACTTACTCGTCCAAAGCCTCCTAACACATTCACTCGTCCCTCAAGTCCAAAGCCTCCTAACTCACTCACTCGACCCTCAAGTCCAAAGCCTCCTAACTGACTCATTCGTCCCTCAAGTCCAAAGCCTCCTAACTCACTCACTCGTCCCTCAAGTCCAAAGCCTCCTAACTCACTCACTCGTCCCTCAAGTCCAAAGCCTCCTAACTCACTCGTCCAAAGCCTCCTAACTCACTCACTAGTCCCTCAAGTCCAAAGCCTCCTAACTCACTCACTCGTCCCTCAAGTCCAAAGCCTCCTAACTCACTCACTCGTCCAAAGCCTCCTAACTCACTCACTCGTCCCTCAAGTCCAAAGCCTCCTAACTCACTCACTTGTCCAAAACCTCCTAACTCACTCACTCGTCCCTCAAGTCCAAAGCCTCCTAACTCACTCACTCGTCCAAAGCCTTCTAACTCACTCACTCGTCCAAAGCCTCCTAACTCTATCAGTCGTCCAAAGCCTCCTAACTCACTCACTCGTCCCTCAAGTCCAAAGCCTCCTAACTCACTCACTCGTCCCTCAAGTCCAAAGCCTCCTAACTCACTAACTCGTCCAAAGCCTCCTAACTCACTCACTCGTCCAAAGCCTCCTAACTCACTCACTCGTCCCTCAAGTCCAAAGCCTCCTAACTCACTCACTCGTCCAAAGCCTCCTAACTCACTCACTCGTCCCTCAAGTCCAAAGCCTCCTAACTCACTCACTCGTCCAAAGCCTCCTAACTCACTCACTCGTCCCTCAAGTCCAAAGCCTCCTAACTCACTCACTCGTCCAAAGCCTCCTAACTCACTCACTCGTCCCTCAAGTCCAAAGCCTCCTAACTCACTCACTCGTCCAAAGCCTCCTAACTCACTCACTCGTCCCTCAAGTCCAAAGCCTCATAACTCACTCACTCGTCCAAAGCCTCCTAACTCACTCACTCGTCCCTCAAGTCCAAAGCCTCCTAACTCACTCACTCGTCCAAAGCCTCCTAACTCACTCACTCGTCCCTCAAGTCCCAAGCCTCCTAACTCACTCAGTCGTCCCTCAAGTCCAAAGCCTCCTAACTCACTCACTCGTACCTCAAGTCCAAAGCCTCCTAACTCACTCAGTCGTCCCTCAAGTCCAAAGCCTCCTAACTCACTCACTCGTACCTCAAGTCCAAAGCCTCCTAACTCACTCACTCATCCCTCAAGTCCAAAGCCTCCTGACTGACTCACTCGTCCCTCAAGTCCAAAGCCTCCTAACTCACTCACTCGTCCAAAGCCTCCTAACTCACTCACTCGTCCCTCAAGTCCAAAGCCTCCTAACTCACTCACTCGTCCAAAGCCTCCTAACTCACTCACTCGTCCCTCAAGTCCAAAGCCTCCTAACTCAGTCACTCGTCCCTCAAGTCCAAAGCCTCCTAACTCACTCACTCGTCCCTCAAGTCCAAAGCCTCCTAACTCACTCACTCATCCCTCAAGTCCAAAGCCTCCTAACTCACTCACTCGTCCCTCAAGTCCAAAGCCTCCTAACTCACTCACTCGTCCCTCAAGTCCAAAGCCTCCTAACTCACTCACTCGTCCCTCAAGTCCAAAGCCTCCTAACTCACTCACTCGTCCCTCAAGTCCAAAGCCTCCTAACTCACTCACTCGTCCCTCAAGTCCAAAGCCTCCTAACTCACTCACTCGTCCAAAGCCTCCTAACTCACTCACTTGTCCCTCAAGTCCAAAGCCTCCTAACTCACTCACTCGCCCAAAGCCTCCTAACTCACTCACTCGTCCCTCAAGTCCAAAGCCTCCTAACTCACTCACTCGTCCCTCAAGTCCAAAGCCTCCTAACTCACTCACTAGTCCAAAACCTCCTAACCTCTTCACTCGTCCCTCAAGTCCAAAGCCTCCTAACTCACTCACTCGTCCAAAGCCTCCTAACTCACTCACTCGTCCCTCAAGTCCAAAGCCTCCTAACTCACTCACTCGTCCAAAGCCTCCTAACTCACTCACTCGTCCCTCAAGTCCAAAGCCTCCTAACTCACTCACTCGTCCCTCAAGTCCAAAGCCTCCTAACTCACTCACTCGTCCCTCAAGTCCAAAGCCTCCTAACTCACTCACTCGTCCCTCAAGTCCAAAGCCTCCTAACTCACTCACTCGTCCCTCAAGTCCAAAGCCTCATAACTCACTCACTCGTCCCTCAAGTCCAAAGCCTCCTAACTTACTCACTCGTCCCTCAAGTCCAAAGCCTCCTAACTCACTCACTCGTCCAAAGCCTCCTAACTCACTCACTCGTCCCTCAAGTCCAAAGCCTCCTAACTTACTCACTCGTCCCTCAAGTCCAAAGCCTCCTAACTCACTCACTCGTCCAAAGCCTCCTAACTCACTCACTCGTCCCTCAAGTCCAAAGCCTCCTAACTCACTCACTCGTCCCTCAAGTCCAAAGCCTCCTAACTCACTCACTCGTCCAAAGCCTCCTAACTCACTCACTCGTCCCTCAAGTCCAAAGCCTCCTAACTCACTCACTCGTCCCTCAAGTCCAAAGCCTCCTAACTCACTCACTCGTCCAAAGCCTCCTAACTCACTCACTCGTCCCTCAAGTCCAAAGCCTCCTAACTCACTCACTCGTCCAAAGCCTCCTAACTCACTCACTCGTCCCTCAAGTCCAAAGCCTCATAACTCACTCACTCCTCCCAAGCCTCCTAACTCACTCACTCGTCCCTCAAGTCCAAAGCCTCCTAACTCACTCACTCGTCCAAAGCCTCCTAACTCACTCACTCGTCCCTCAAGTCCAAAGCCTCCTAACTCACTCACTCGTCCCTCAAGTCCAAAGCCTCCTAACTCACTCACTCGTCCCTCAAGTCCAAAGCCTCCTAACTCACTCACTCGTCCCTTAAGTCCAAAGCCTCCTAACTCACTCACTCGCCCCTCAAGTCCAAAGCCTCCTAACTCACTCACTCGTTCAAAGCCTCCTAACTCACTCACTCGTCCCTCAAGTCCAAAGCCTCCTAACTCACTCACTCGTCCCTCAAGTCCAAAGCCTCCTAACTCACTCACTCGTCCAAAGCCTCCTAACTCACTCACTCGTCCCTCAAGTCCAAAGCCTCCTAACTCACTCACTCGTCCAAAGCCTCCTAACTCACTCACTCGTCCCTCAAGTCCAAAGCCTCATAACTCACTCACTCCTCCCAAGCCTCCTAACTCACTCACTCGTCCCTCAAGTCCAAAGCCTCCTAACTCACTCACTCGTCCAAAGCCTCCTAACTCACTCACTCGTCCCTCAAGTCCAAAGCCTCCTAACTCACTCACTCGTCCCTCAAGTCCAAAGCCTCCTAACTCACTCACTCGTCCCTCAAGTCCAAAGCCTCCTAACTCACTCACTCGTCCCTTAAGTCCAAAGCCTCCTAACTCACTCACTCGTCCCTCAAGTCCAAAGCCTCCTAACTCACTCACTCGTCCAAAGCCTCCTAACTCACTCACTCGTCCCTCAAGTCCAAAGCCTCCTAACTCACTCACTCGTCCCTCAAGTCCAAAACCTCCTAACTCACTCACTCGTCCAAAGCCTCCTAACTCACTCACTCGTCCCTCAAGTCCAAAGCCTCCTAACTCACTCACTCGTCCCTCAAGTCCAAAGCCTCCTAACTCACTAACTCGTCCAAAGCCTCCTAACTCACTCACTCGTCCCTCAAGTCCAAAGCCTCCTAACTCACTAACTCGTCCAAAGCCTCCTAACTCACTCACTCGTCCCTCAAGTCCAAAGCCTCCTAACTCACTCACTCGTCCAAAGCCTCCTAACTCACTCACTCGTCCCTCAAGTCCAAAGCCTCCTAACTCACTCACTCGTCCAAAGCCTCCTAACTCACTCACTCGTCCCTCAAGTCCAAAGCCTCCTAACTCACTCACTCATCCAAAGCCTCCTAACTCACTCACTCGTCCAAAGCCTCCTAACTCACTCACTCGTCCCTCAAGTCCAAAGCCTCCTAACTCACTCACTCGTCCAAAGCCTCCTAACTCACTCACTCGTCCCTCAAGTCCAAAGCCTCCTAACTCACTCACTCGTCCCTCAAGTCCAAAGCCTCCTAACTCACTCACTCGTCCCTAAAGTCCAAAGCCTCCTAACTCACTCACTCGTCCAAAGCCTCCTAACTCACTCACTCGTCCCTCAAGTCCAAAGCCTCCTAACTCACTCACTCGTCCAAAGCCTCCTAACTCACTCACTCGTCCCTCAAGTCCAAAGCCTCCTAACTCACTCACTCGTCCAAAGCCTCCTAACTCACTCACTCGTCCCTCAAGTCCAAAGCCTCCTAACTCACTCACTCGTCCCTCAAGTCCAAAGCCTCCTAACTCACTCACTCGTCCAAAGCCTCCTAACTCACTCACTCGTCCCTCAAGTCCAAAGCCTCCTAACTCACTCACTCGTCCCTCAAGTCCAAAGCCTCCTAACTCACTCACTCGTCCAAAGCCTCCTAACTCACTCACTCGTCCCTCAAGTCCAAAGCCTCCTAACTCACTCACTCGTCCAAAGCCTCCTAACTCACTCACTCGTCCCTCAAGTCCAAAGCCTCCTAACTCACTCACTCGTCCAAAGCCTCCTAACTCACTCTCTCGTCCCTCAAGTCCAAAGCCTCCTAACTCACTCACTCGTCCAAAGCCTCCTAACTCACTCACTCGTCCCTCAAGTCCAAAGCCTCCTAACTCACTCACTCGTCCAAAGCCTCCTAACTCACTCACTCGTCCCTCAAGTCCAAAGCCTCATAACTCACTCACTCGTCCAAAGCCTCCTAACTCACTCACTCCTCCCTCAAGTCCAAAGCCTCCTAACTCACTCACTCGTCCAAAGCCTCCTAACTCACTCACTCGTCCCTCAAGTCCCAAGCCTCCTAACTCACTCAGTCGTCCCTCAAGTCCAAAGCCTCCTAACTCACTCACTCGTACCTCAAGTCCAAAGCCTCCTAACTCACTCACTCATCCCTCAAGTCCAAAGCCTCCTGACTGACTCACTCGTCCCTCAAGTCCAAAGCCTCCTAACTCACTCACTCGTCCAAAGCCTCCTAACTCACTCACTCGTCCCTCAAGTCCAAAGCCTCCTAACTCACTCACTCGTCCAAAGCCTCCTAACTCACTCACTCGTCCCTCAAGTCCAAAGCCTCCTAACTCAGTCACTCGTCCCTCAAGTCCAAAGCCTCCTAACTCACTCACTCGTCCCTCAAGTCCAAAGCCTCCTAACTCACTCACTCATCCCTCAAGTCCAAAGACTCCTAACTCACTCACTCGTCCCTCAAGTCCAAAGCCTCCTAACTCACTCACTCGTCCCTCAAGTCCAAAGCCTCCTAACTCACTCACTCGTCCCTCAAGTCCAAAGCCTCCTAACTCACTCTCTCGTCCAAAGCCTCCTAACTCACACACTTGTCCCTCAAGTCCAAAGCCTCCTAACTCACTCACTCGCCCAAAGCCTCCTAACTCACTCACTCGTCCCTCAAGTCCAAAGCCTCCTAACTCACTCACTCGTCCCTCAAGTCCAAAGCCTCCTAACTCACTCACTAGTCCAAAACCTCCTAACTCACTCACTCGTCCCTCAAGTCCAAAGCCTCCTAACTCACTCACTCGTCCAAAGCCTCCTAACTCACTCACTCGTCCCTCAAGTCCAAAGCCTCCTAACTCACTCACTCGTCCAAAGCCTCCTAACTCACTCACTCGTCCCTCAAGTCCAAAGCCTCCTAACTCACTCACTCGTCCAAAGCCTCCTAACTCACTCACTCGTCCCTCAAGTCCAAAGCCTCCTAACTCACTCACTCGTCCAAAGCCTCCTAACTCACTCACTCGTCCCTCAAGTCCAAAGCCTCCTAACTCACTCACTCGTCCAAAGCCTCCTAACTCACTCACTCGTCCCTCAAGTCCAAAGCCTCCTAACTCACTCACTCGTCCCTCAAGTCCAAAGCCTCCTAACTCACTAACTCGTCCAAAGCCTCCTAACTCACTCACTCGTCCCTCAAGTCCAAAGCCTCCTAACTCACTCACTCGTCCAAAGCCTCCTAACTCACTCACTCGTCCCTCAAGTCCAAAGCCTCCTAACTCACTCACTCGTCCAAAGCCTCCTAACTCACTCACTCGTCCCTCAAGTCCAAAGCCTCCTAACTCACTCACTCGTCCAAAGCCTCCTAACTCACTCACTCGTCCCTCAAGTCCAAAGCCTCCTAACTCACTCACTCGTCCAAAGCCTCCTAACTCACTCACTCGTCCCTCAAGTTCAAAGCCTCATAACTCACTCACTCGTCCAAAGCCTCCTAACTCACTCACTCGTCCCTCAAGTCCAAAGCCTCCTAACTCACTCACTCGTCCAAAGCCTCCTAACTCACTCACTCGTCCCTCAAGTCCAAAGCCTCCTAACTCACTCACTCGTCCCTCAAGTCCAAAGCCTCCTAACTCACTCACTCGTCCCTCAAGTCCAAAGCCTCCTAACTCACTCACTCGTCCAAAGCCTCCTAACTCACTCACTCGTCCCTCAAGTCCAAAGCCTCCTAACTCACTCACTCGTCCAAAGCCTCCTAACTCACTCACTCGTCCCTCAAGTCCAAAGCCTCCTAACTCACTCACTCGTCCCTCAAGTCCAAAGCCTCCTAACTCACTCACTCGTCCCTCAAGTCCAAAGCCTCCTAACTCACTCACTCGTCCCTCAAGTCCAAAGCCTCCTAACTCACTCACTCGTCCCTCAAGTCCCAAGCATCCTAACTCACTCACTCGTCCCTCAAGTACAAAGCCTCCTAACTCACTCACTCGTCCCTCACGTCCAAAGCCTCCTAACTCACTCACTCGTCCCTCAAGTCCAAAGCCTCCTAACTCACTTACTCGTCCAAAGCCTCCTAACACACTCACTCGTCCCTCAAGTCCAAAGCCTCCTAACTCACTCACTCGTCCCTCAAGTCCAAAGCCTCCTAACTGACTCATTCGTCCCTCAAGTCCAAAGCCTCCTAACTCACTCACTCGTCCCTCAAGTCCAAAGCCTCCTAACTCACTCACTCGTCCCTCAAGTCCAAAGCCTCCTAACTCACTCGTCCAAAGCCTCCTAACTCACTCACTCATCCCTCAAGTCCAAAGCCTCCTAACTCACTCACTCGTCCCTCAAGTCCAAAGCCTCCTAACTCACTCACTCGTCCCTCAAGTCCAAAGCCTCCTAACTCACTCACTCGTCCCTCAAGTCCAAAGCCTCCTAACTCACTCACTCGTCCAAAGCCTCCTAACTCACTCACTCGTCCCTCAAGTCCAAAGCCTCCTAACTCACTCACTCGTCCAAAGCCTCCTAACTCACTTACTCGTCCCTCAAGTCCAAAGCCTCCTAACTCACTCACTCGTCCCACAAGTCCAAAGCCTCCTAACTCACTCACTCGTCCCTCAAGTCCAAAGCCTAACTCACTCACTCGTCCAAAGCCTCCTAACTCACTCACTCGTCCCTCAAGTCCAAAGCCTCCTAACTCACTCACTCGTCCAAAGCCTCCTAACTCACTCACTCGTCCAAAGCCTCCTAACTCACTCACTCGTCCCTCAAGTCCAAAGCCTCCTAACTCACTCACTCGTCCCTCAAGTCCAAAGCCTCCTAATTCACTCACTCGTCCCTCAAGTCCAAAGCCTCCTAACTCACTCACTCGTCCCTCAAGTCCAAAGCCTCCTAACTCACTCACTCGTCCCTCAAGTCCAAAGCCTCATAACTCACTCACTCGTCCCTCAAGTCCAAAGCCTCCTAACTTACTCACTCGTACCTCAAGTCCAAAGCCTCCTAACTCACTCACTCGTCCAAAGCCTCCTAACTAACTCACTCGTCCCTCAAGTCCAAAGCCTCCTAACTTACTCACTCGTCCCTCAAGTCCAAAGTCTCCTAACTCACTCACTCGTCCAAAGCCTCCTAACTCACTCACTCGTCCCTCAAGTCCAAAGCCTCCTAACTCACTCACTCGTCCCTCAAGTCCAAAGCCTCCTAACTCACTCACTCGTCCAAAGCCTCCTAACTCACTCACTCGTCCCTCAAGTCCAAAGCCTCCTAACTCACTCACTCGTCCCTCAAGTCCAAAGCCTCCTAACTCACTCACTCGTCCAAAGCCTCCTAACTCACTCACTCGTCCCTCAAGTCCAAAGCCTCCTAACTCACTCACTCGTCCAAAGCCTCCTAACTCACTCACTCGTCCCTCAAGTCCAAAGCCTCATAACTCACTCACTCCTCCCAAGTCTCCTAACTCACTCACTCGTCCCTCAAGTCCAAAGCCTCCTAACTCACTCACTCGTCCAAAGCCTCCTAACTCACTCACTCGTCCCTCAAGTCCAAAGCCTCCTAACTCACTCACTCGTCCCTCAAGTCCTAAGCCTCCTAACTCACTCACTCGTCCCTCAAGTCCAAAGCCTCCTAACTCACTCACTCGTCCCTTAAGTCCAAAGCCTCCTAACTCACTCACTCGTCCCTCAAGTCCAACGCCTCCTAACTCACTCACTCGTCCAAAGCCTCCTAACTCACTCACTCGTCCCTCAAGTCCAAAGCCTCCTAACTCACTCACTCGTCCCTCAAGTCCAAAGCCTCCTAACTCACTCACTCGTCCAAAGCCTCCTAACTCACTCACTCGTCCCTCAAGTCCAAAGCCTCCTAACTCACTCACTCGTCCCTCAAGTCCAAAGCCTCCTAACTCACTCACTCGTCCAAAGCCTCCTAACTCACTCACTCGTCCCTCAAGTCCAAAGCCTCCTAACTCACTCACTCGTCCAAAGCCTCCTAACTCACTCACTCGTCCCTCAAGTCCAAAGCCTCCTAACTCACTCACTCGTCCAAAGCCTCCTAACTCACTCACTTGTCCCTCAAGTCCAAAGCCTCCTAACTCACTCACTCGTCCAAAGCCTCCTAACTCACTCACTCGTCCCTCAAGTCCAAAGCCTCCTAACTCACTCACTCGTCCAAAGCCTCCTAACTCACTCACTCGTCCCTCAAGTCCAAAGCCTCATAACTCACTCACTCGTCCAAAGCCTCCTAACTCACTCACTCGTCCCTCAAGTCCAAAGACTCCTCACTCACTCACTCGTCCAAAGCCTCCTAACTCACTCACTCGTCCCTCAAGTCCAAAGCCTCCTAACTCACTCACTCGTCCCTCAAGTCCAAAGCCTCCTAACTCACTCACTCGTCCCTCAAGTCCAAAGCCTCCTAACTCACTCACTCGTCCCTCAAGTCCAAAGCCTCCTAACTCACTCACTCGTCCAAAGCCTCCTAACTCACTCACTCGTCCCTCAAGTCCAAAGCCTCCTAACTCACTCACTCGTCCAAAGCCTCCTAACTCACTCACTCGTCCCTCAAGTCCAAAGCCTCCTAACTCACTCACTCGTCCCTCAAGTCCAAAGCCTCCTAACTCACTCACTCGTCCCTCAAGTCCAAAGCCTCCTAACTCACTCACTCGTCCCTCAAGTCCAAAGCCTCCTAACTCACTCACTCGTCCCTCAAGTCCAAAGCCTCCTAACTCACTCACTCGTCCCTCAAGTACAAAGCCTCCTAACTCACTCACTCGTCCCTCACGTCCAAAGCCTCCTAACTCACTCACTCGTCCCTCAAGTCCAAAGCCTCCTAACTCACTTACTCGTCCAAAGCCTCCTAACACACTCACTCGTCCCTCAAGTCCAAAGCCTCCTAACTCACTCACTCGTCCCTCAAGTCCAAAGCCTCCTAACTGACTCATTCGTCCCTCAAGTCCAAAGCCTACTAACTCACTCACTCGTCCCTCAAGTCCAAAGCCTCCTAACTCACTCACTCGTCCCTCAAGTCCAAAGCCTCCTAACTCACTCGTCCAAAGCCTCCTAACTCACTCACTCATCCCTCAAGTCCAAAGCCTCCTAACTCACTCACTCGTCCCTCAAGTCCAAAGCCTCCTAACTCACTCACTCGTCCCTCAAGTCCAAAGCCTCCTAACTCACTCACTCGTCCCTCAAGTCCAAAGCCTCCTAACTCACTCACTCGTCCAAAGCCTCCTAACTCACTCACTCGTCCCTCAAGTCCAAAGCCTCCTAACTCACTCACTCGTCCCTCAAGTCCAAAGCCTCCTAACTCACTCACTCGTCCAAAGCCTCCTAACTCACTCACTCGTCCCTCAAGTCCAAAGCCTCCTAACTCACTCACTCGTCCAAAGCCTCCTAACTCACTCACTTGTCCCTGAAGTCCAAAGCCTCCTAACTCACTCACTCGTCCCTCAAGTCCAAAGCCTCCTAACTCACTCACTCGTCCCTCAAGTCCAAAGCCTCCTAACTCACTCACTCGTCCAAAGCCTCCTAACTCACTCACTCGTCCCTCAAGTCCAAAGCCTCCTAACTCACTCACTCGTCCAAAGCCTCCTAACTCACTCACTCGTCCAAAGACTCCTAACTCACTCACTCGTCCCTCAAGTCCAAAGCCTCCTAACTCACTCACTCGTCCCTCAAGTCCAAAGCCTCCTAACTCACTCACTCGTCCCTCAAGTCCAAAGCCTCCTAACTCACTCACTAGTCCCTCAAGTCCAAAGCCTCCTAACTCACTCACTCGTCCAAAGCCTCCTAACTCACTCACTCGTCCCTCAAGTCCAAAGCCTCCTAACTCACTCACTCGTCCAAAGCCTCCTAACTCACTCACTCGTCCCTCAAGTCCAAAGCCTCCTAACTCACTCACTCGTCCCTCAGGTCCAAAGCCTCCTAACTCACTCACTCGTCCCTCAAGTCCAAAGCTTCCTAACTCACTCACTCGTCCAAAGCCTCCTAACTCACTCACTCGTCCAAAGCCTCCTAACCCACTCACTCGTCCCTCAAGTCCAAAGCCTCCTAACTCACTCACTCGTCCCTCAAGTCCAAAGCCTCCTAACTCACTCACTCGTCCCTCAAGTCCAAAGCCTCCTAACTCACTCACTCGTCCCTCAAGTCCAAAGCCTCCTAACTCACTCACTCGTCCCTCAAGTCCAAAGCCTCCTAACTCACTCACTCGTCCCTCAAGTCAAAAGCCTCCTAACTCACTCACTCGTCCCTCAAGTCCAAAGCCTCCTAACTCACTCACTCGTCCCTCAAGTCCAAAGCCTCCTAACTCACTCACTCGTCCCTCAAGTCCAAAGCCTCCTAACTCACTTACTCGTTCAAAGCCTCCTAACTCACTCACTCGTCCCTCAAGTCCAAAGCCTCCTAACTCACTCATTCGTCCCTCAAGTCCAAAGCCTCCTAACTCACTCACTCGTCCAAAGCCTCCTAACTCACTCACTCGTCCCTCAAGTCCAAAGCCTCCTAACTCACTCCCTCGTCCAAAGCCTCCTAACTCACTCACTCGTCCAAAGCCTCCTAACTCACTCACTCGTCCCTCAAGTCCAAAGCCTCCTAATTCACTCACTCGTCCCTCAAGTCCAAAGCCTAGTAACTCACTCACTCGTCCAAAGCCTCCTAACTCACTCACTCGTCCCTCAAGTCAAAAGCCTCCTAACTCACTTACTCGTCCCTCAAGTCCAAAGCCTCCTAACTCACTCACTCGTCCCTCAAGTCCAAAGCCTCCTAACTCACTCACTCGTCCCTCAAGTCCAAAGCCTCCTAACTCACTCACTCGTCCCTCAAGTCCAAAGCCTCCTAACTCACTCACTCGTCCCTCAAGTCCAAAGCCTCCTAACTCACTCACTCGTCCAAAGCCTCCTAACTCACTCACTTGTCCCTGAAGTCCAAAGCCTCCTAACTCACTCACTCGCCCAAAGCCTCCTAACTCACTCACTCGTCCCTCAAGTCCAAAGCCTCCTAACTCACTCACTCGTCCCTCAAGTCCAAAGCCTCCTAACTCACTCACTAGTCCAAAACCTCCTAACTCACTCACTCGTCCCTCAAGTCCAAAGCCTCCTAACTCACTCACTCATCCAAAGCCTCCTAACTCACTCACTCGTCCCTCAAGTCCAAAGCCTCCTAACTCACTCACTCGTCCAAAGCCTCCTAACTCACTCACTCGTCCCTCA